>LDMZ01000808.1:0-10534 GCA_001455285.1 Sphaeromyxa zaharoni
CATGAATAGACCGCGGGCCAGTAAATTTCACTCAGCGGGCCACAGTTTGCGTATCCCTGCTATATGGGATGGAAAAGAAGCGGATAATTAATTTCAGTGCAACAGAATTACAATATTATAAATCAAACTAAGTTAAAGAAGTACGATCTCATTCAGAGCTAAAATTGAAATAGTAAAATCTTTATCTCCGAAAGATAATCAAGGAGTATTTTAAGCTCAGAAATGTCTGATTTGTATATACAATCTAATAGCGGTGTATAACAACAAAAATTTATTCTTTCTCATAACCATTCTTGATTTTTACCTCTTATACGTTGAATAATTCGAATAATTATTAAGACCTTATAAAATTTTATTTTTTTACTAGCTAATGGTCATCAATTTTGCTCTCAATTTTTAAATAAAGACGAATCCATTGCCAAAATTATTGACCTTTCGACAATAGAATTAACTATTTTGTCAAACACAAGGTTAAAATAAGTTATTAATTCTTTCTGAATTATTTTCAATTCAATTCTTTTATGAAATGGTTTAATACCCTTGTAGTTGGCTTCTAATTTACTCTCTTTACAACTACCAGAAATATCATCTCGAATTTGTTATGTTGCGATCACTTCAAATGAATATTACAGCAATCGATTTTCTCTGAAATTCGCATTTTATTCAACTTATTGATAAATTTTTCTATTTAAAAGGGTAAGAAACTGCTAAATAATAATCTAAAACAAATTTTAGGTTATATTAATCAGAGTATAACTGTGGATGTACCAAGTATAAATGTTCTTACTTCAAATGCCGAAGCAGTAGTAGCCCCTTCATTAGAAATAAACTTTTTTAATCGATATACGCCGATAGTTTTGATCCAAATATTGGGTTGACGTGTATCTGATTGCGTCTTATACTGATTTGGCTGCAAATTTTGATTCTGGATACCAGCGACAGAACAAAATATTCATTCTTTGCAGCGTTATTGAATAATTTATATCAATGATATATGTAGGACGAGATATGAACCAACTAAGAACTATGCATGCATTCAATTTTTTGTATTAATATATTATATTATCCCTGAGGTATCCTTTATGGTATCGGAATCGAAGGGAGTAACAGGTGAACAAAGCTTTTAACCCTGAATACACTTGTCTTGTTGATTTTGTTTTCCACTCGGGTTTTGTTTAGCTCAAATCAGGTTAGGGTGTTAGATTCATTATATTAAAAAGCAATAAACGAAGATCAACTATACGTGAATTAAAAACTAACCTATTCACCACAAGGCGGTTTAATTTTTTAAATAGTTTATTTTTACGCATGTGCACAAAAATTCTGTCAGAATTGTGAGTATAACTGGATTTTTATTAAGTTTTCCTCCATTTATTTTATCTTTCTGGACCGTAGCTTTGTTGGAGATCATGTATTTTGGTCTATTACTATATAGTACATTTCTTTAATTTATTTTTATTTATTAAACTGAATCTTTAGACTGATATATTATTCTCTTCGATATAAGATGAATAGCTACAATAGTAACAGATTTAAATCAATATTATCACGCCACATGGTTTTTTTATTTATGAGAAATCGTTAAGTATATCGAAAACCAGCACTGAACAGTTTGAATCCCGTCAAATGTTACAAATTTTTAGTCAGATTTAAATTTAATATTTAAATATAAACAAAAAAATATTTTGAGTTCTAAACCCAATCAAACTTTGATGATATATCTCACATAAACCTCTACTTACATTTTTAATAACAGAAGTGATATATCAAATTTTTGTTTCAATTCTGTCTCAAGAGTGGCTAAATCTAAGTTCACAGATCTCATATCACTGTTGAGAATATTGATATGGCTCGAAAAATTGTAATAAAACAATTCTTGTATTATAACATATTTTAAATTTACAAAAAAATATAATAAAAATATATGAGGAACTAGAACTATTGAAAAATATATTTTTTATTAAGACATTAAAATTTATACATAATATAATGCATATTTGCAAAACTAATATCTGTCTCCAATATTAAGCATAGGGACTGCTTTTATCTTTATGTGCTCATAGAACCCTAAATATAATTGGCAAACAAAAGACAATCCACAACCATATATTATGATAATTATATATATTTCCTATGAATTCAGGTATTTCTGCAAGCCTAATCTTTCATCCTGTATTCTAACTTATATAAATAAAATCATAATTCAGTCATCTTAGTGGGGTTCATCGCATACATTCTATGACAATCCCGCCAGAATTGAGAGATTTTATAGCTGCACATCGCCTTAAAATACATTTAAAACGTTGAAAAAAGGTATACTATTCCACATACACTAGATAATTATTTTCTATTGCTAATGAATCAAAATTCTGCATTAATACAGTAGATTTTTTCCTACCCATCCCATAATTTTAATCCATTAAATATATATACGCCATCAAATATTTTTCTCGTTCTCCTAAAGCTAAAGTTGGAAGAAAATTTTTAAGATCACAATGGATGCAAATTCGAGATATTACACTACGTCGAGCACTTCAAAAAGGAGATAGGCCGTTCGTCTGCTAGTCATGGATTGATAACAGGTTTAGCCTTTAACTGGACGTTTGGAAAACACAAGGGCACTTTAAAAATGGATGTCAAGAAAAACTTCATGTACTAATTGGCTACATTAATCAACCCCCAAGCTCGAAGCGAAAACTATTTGTTGCACGAGAAATGCTTCTAAGACTATATTGGAAATGAACAAAGACGAAATGATTAGATTTAACAGAAATTCATCCGTTACACACTTTTAGAAAATCAAAAGATGTTTTAGGTATCATAGGATTTGCAACAAATCTAATATAGAAAAAAGAGACTGAATATTTTTGATAAAATTCAAACTAATAAAAATGTGTCTACAACTAAGAAAGTAACTATGCACAAACGGTATTTTTTACAACAGTAGTCCTTATTTTACAATATATGGTCAACTATGCCTTTTCTATAATTTTCCCACATTTGAATAAAAAGATTGTCAAAATCCTTAGTATATGTTTCAAGGTTAAACAGAGGAGATAAGTAACGCCCATCCCACACTTTTCGTTTAAAATATTTATAGCTAAAAAGGGTTTAACTAATACAATAAACAAATATACTAATCGATATCAGTGGAAAGTCGGACTGCAATATCCTCATATTCCTGATATGAATTAGCAATCAACTCAGAACAACCAATAGCAGATACTATCGAAGATCCAACTCGAGACGCAAAGGTATCCTTTTGCATTGTAACTATAGGGCAACCACCCCACAATGCGTCCATCCCTGTAGTATGGCCATTACAAATGGGGGTATCAAGAAATACATCAGCAATTTGACCTCTTCTAACATGATTCTCTTTAGTAGCCACATCACTGAAAATAATCCTATCCCCAGAAATACCAAACTTAGCAGCATATGTTTTGACGTTCAGTTCACCGTGTTTTGGAAAGCGGAGGAGCCAAAGATAAGAATTTGGAGATCTTGTAAGAATATTACACCATGATTGGAATATATAGGGATCAATTTTATACAATTGATTAAAATTACAAAAAATGAAGGCATCATCTGTAAGGCCTAGAGATTTCCGATCTAACACTAACGACTCCGGCTCTAAAGGAATTCTTTCTCCACAGTCTTTTTTCCCATCACATTCAACTTTTCTTTTATAAATTCGAGTTTTAACATAATGGATCAAGCTCGGATTGTCATGTATACTAGATAGACCGGGTATTTCTTCAGTGTAAAAATTTTCATTTGAATCAAATTTAAAACATAACTCTTCTTCAGGAAGATCCAATAATTTCATGATTCTTTTATTATGAGTGTTATCAATCAATACATGGGGGAACATATTGGCATGATCACCAATGAAAAATGAATTCGGCATATACGCAAACTTTTCTGAATAATAAGATTCATGAGATATAGGTGAGGTATTAGCATCTGTAATAATATAATCCATATAAGTGGCTCCACTGGTACCAGGATATCCTAAATACATTGCTTGGATGGGTGCTGGTTTAAGCGCAAATATTTCATTCCGGGCTCCTTTCGTATATCCATTAAGATTAAGAAGAATTTGAATCCCATCCTTATTAATAATATCGGCAATCTGTCCAACACATTTCATTCCACTTACATCAACAAAATGATCAACCTCACTCTCTATTTTACGCCTAAAGCTTGATTCATCATCCGCAGACAGAGAATAACAAAATATTTCTATCTTATTTCGATCGTGCAATCCAGGTATACTTTGAATAAGGTGAGAAGTCGGATGGTTAGTAAAATCACTACTAACATATCCAACCCGTATTCTCCCGCTATAATCTTTATCGGGATAATTGTAATCTCTCGAAATCTTGAGGAAAACCAGACGATCCATACAGTACCTGGCATGTGTTGCAGCGATGATTTTTCTTTGCTCTGGAGACAAGGGATACAACATGGTATGGTGAGGATGAACGGAGGGAGGACGTTTCTGAGAAATTTGTTCAGCAATAATATTAACCAAGTTCTTCATTCGACTTTCGTAATCTACCCAATCACAAGTAATTTGGAAACAATGAATCAGGTTACAATAAGAATCATAAAAAGTAGGTCTAAAGTTAACAGCAATTCTGAAGGCTTGTATCGCTTCGGTAATATTCCCTAAATCTTTGTGAGCAATACCTAGGTTAGCATGAGCATCGGGAGATGTTGGAGCCAACTGAACAGCTCTGTTAAAGCAATCGATAGCCGATTTGTAATCTCCAATTTCCTTCAAGGCGTTTCCTAAATGGCAATGTGAGTCTGGAAAGTTAGGATTTCCTTTGATTGCTTCCTTGTAGTGGTATATGGCGTCGTTGAGTCTACCATATTGTTGAAGAACAGAGCCTAAATTTGAATGTGCAGCTGGAAAAGTTGGAATTATTTCAATAGCCTTTTTATACATCAGAATACATTCATCTATTTTCCCTTGTTCTCTTCTAATATTAGCCAGGTTGTTGAAACTATCAGCATGAGTAGGGCAAATCTCAATTGCTTTAAGATAAGATTTTTCAGCTTCAACTACATCACCTTTTTCTTTATAACAGTTTGCTATATTACAGTGAGCATCAGGGTAACTATTATTCAGTCGTATTGCCATTTTGTAGGTATCGATGGCGAGGTCTATGTAGCCCTGTTCAAAGTATATTCCAGCAAGGTTAGCATATAATGGAGAATGTTTGGGGGATACCACCAGACCTTTGACAAAGATACTCGAAGCTCGATCCAACATTTTAAGATCCTTCAATAGGTTGCCATAACTGATATAAGGGTCGATGAAACTGGGATCAGATAATATTGATTTTTCATAATAATGTAGAGCGAGCCATAAAGTGCCCTGAGCTGCACTCATGAGACCAAGACCGTACCATGACGGGGCATGGTCGGGACGTTTCTCCAGAACTTTTTCGAAACATACCTTAGCTTCATCACATCGACCCAGGTACCGGAACAGAGTGCCCAATTCAAACCGACTGTGATGAAACTCAGGATTGAGATTAAGAATCGTGATATGATGACCTATGGCGCCTTCGATCTCCCCTAGTAAAACGTAACAACTGGCCAACCCAACATGGGCGTCAATACACATTGGTTTTACCTTCAAAGCGTGACGGAAGTATTCCAGAGCCTCCTTCACTTTGTTTTTCTCCTTGTAAGCCCATCCCATTACAACGTAACCTTCTGGGACCATTGGGAATGATTTGATCAATATAGATGATACATTAATAGCTTTCTCAAGTTGCCTGGAGCGTAGGTAAATTGATCCCAGCAAGATGAGGTTAGCAGAGTTGTCTTTGTCTACCATTTGCCATTGAATGCAGAAGTTCTCAGCAGCTTCTAGATTACCAACTTGGAACTCCCGTTGCGCCATGGCAGCAAACGCAGCAATATTCGAGTGGGCAACGGTTGGGAAAACCGGGAGAGTTGATACTAAAATTTTTAACTACAATTTTCGTAATAAATTACCCTGTGGAATCTGGTTATAAATCATATTAGTAGGTACGTATGAAAGGCCAACGGGAGCGATGACCATTCTCGTCTGAACTTGACGAGGATTGACAAGTGGAATCGGTGCTGTAGGACAAGCAGGCATTAAGGATTCCGAACGTCTATTCATTAAAAATATATTAGTAAACGCTTAATGGCAAGTGTAAAAAAGGTTGAACAATTAGATATGTCTGGAGAATAAGCTGATTCAGATCGGTAGGATGTATTTATGTAATCAATTTCAAGTAACTATAGAGAAAATGCGCACATTGCGGTCAAAATGCATTGATTGTTGTCATTTTCTCAATACCTATTGTGATTTTTTTGCGATAAAACTTGTTTTCTGTCTAACAATTATCAATCTAAAAGAATTACGCCCCATTTATTAACTTTTTTGTTAGTATTATTCATTAAAAAAAGGAGAAATAGATATATGTCCTATTGGTCGTGTTAACAAAGGTATTCTTAATGATATGTTTCGTTTTTGGTTATAAACAAGAACTCCTTTCAAATGACGGCTTGTTAAACAAGTCTCAAATTGTCATGTGAATATTCACATACCAGCTAAGCCATTGAATGTAAAAAAGGACATTTTAAAAAAGATCTTCCAACGATTAAAAGGCAATTTTGGTGGAAATTTTTTTCTAAAAATACTGTAATCCAGGTATGGACAAGGATTATGGAGTACTAATAAGAACGAATTAATTTTGTGTGAGGATAATAACTTTAAATTCTACTATATCCCTTGAGCGCGTTAATTACCGCCTTATCGTAATGAAAATCATTTAAAAATTAGAAAATGCAATTTTAGATAATTCACAAACAAAAGACTCGAGTGATGATCGCAGCCCACGCGCCTATTTTATAATTCTTTTAGAAATTTTAATAATAGAAGGTGATTTTTATTGTCAGCACCTAGATGAAGATTTTAATTATTGAAGAAACTAAATTAGCGCTAATAAATTTTTGATTACGCCAGACTTTTTTATCTTGATAAATTCAATTTTAAATCATTGTCCGTCTGGTTGTTGAGTAGCCTTAAGAATTTAAAGAATTAATACCTGTTGAGAGATTATTTAGATTAATCCATTACTCATTATGCAATCAAAAGGTGCAAAACCTAATAAAAAATTTGTATGCGATTATTTTCATTTTTTTAAATGAAATACCCTTTAAATATTCAGTCTCAACTGGTAAGAAGATTGCTACTGTATAGTTATCAAAAACAATTTTATGCAACATAATTAAAAAATTCGTTTAAATATCTATAATTTGACCTATTTATGGTGATAGAACGTTATCTTACAGTTCAAGATATCTCCACCTTTTACTCACGAAACTGAAATACGTTATGCATCACGAAACTAGAAGAATAAACATCCGTCACAGATGTGCTTGTTTTTTTATTTTTATCCTTATTTAATTGTTTAAAATATGTAACCAGTGCCAAGTATATTTTGTTGATAAAAAACGGTACCTTAAGGATATAAAAAAATGGTGTTTTATTTCTTTTCTAAAGTATATTTAAGCGTAACAGTCCGAATGGTGGTGACATACTTATAAATTTAATTTTCCAAACCGATTTTAATTATTTAATCTGCGTTTATATCGTCATAAATTTTTTTTAATATTAAAGGCATGGATGCCAAGTTAATTTATATTGAGGACCATGTCAGATCATTAGCCCTTATCACAGCTTATTACAACTGATAATTTTAAATCGAATGCATTACAAAGGAATCCTCTATTCTTATTGATACAAGACTCTTCTAACATGTAATTCAGGGGAATATTTGTAGTCTAGAGATGGCTACATATTTTTGTATTTCAAAAATGTGGAAGCAAGGAATGATAGGTTTGTGTGTTTCTTCACAGTGATCAAAATTTTTGATAGGTTTGAATAATCGTTCCATTAATTTAAACTTCCTTAGTTAAGACGTAATTTCAATAGGAGCAAAAATAGACCGTTCATTAAAGCACATATTCGTTATTTAGAACAAAAGAGCTGGATATTAAAATTAAATATGCATTAACGAGAAAAAAGGAAAAGTTGTTGTTCAAACCTCATTCTCTGCGCACTAAGCGGATGAAATAAGGCATAGGGTTTTCTATAGCATAGATGGCGCTTGTTCGTACAAATCCATTTTTTGTCTTGATCGAACAAACGAACGTCCTATTCTAGGCAAAGACATTATGTGCACACGTGTCACGATTAAGGCGGTGTGCAATCTTAATCACAAACAATATAGGAATTTGTTTTTGACCACTGTGCATTTAGTCCTATCTGAACAGAATTTGAAAAAATGAAGGTGTAAGTCCTAGTATTAGAAACCTGTGATTACTCTTACACCAGTTAGATTTTGCCTTAGCTTGGTTTTCTATTTTTAAAGTTAATAGGCAAATAAAATTATAAAAAGTCATTTTTGTATGCACTTTCTTCCTAATGATACCATATATCATAAAAATTTTTAAGGAAATTGCCCATGTCTTTAAAGTGTTTGCTAAAATGAGATCAGGTATGGTGTTAAAACCTGAAAATGTAGAGAAAAAGACAAATCATCCACTTGGCCACACATTAAGTCTATAAATCTCTCTCGTAATACGGGGTCTCGCCAAATCTTATTTCATCATCTTAAACTCTTTGCCTTCCTTTCGATCGATAAGAGGACTAATCTTTCAGAAGACCATCCCCAACAAATATTCAGGTACTATGTGTAACAATCTGTTATCATATCTTGTATTCTGTATATTATCAATAACCGAATTACTTAACAAATGAAATAGTCAATATTCTCCTGCCATTAAATTATGGAGAAAAATTGATTAATACATCAATCTCAAAAATAGCCCAGGTTGATCGTCGGATTTAAAATATCAGCTACTATCAAACAAAGATCAAAGATGCGTCTTATTAATCTATCGTTAGAATCCGCAATGCTTCGGATTAATCGATCCCAGAGTATGTTCAATGAAAGTATTTAATAATGGGTAATGTAATTTTATTATCGTGCTTAGTGATGTCGTATCATGAGTATTTTGACACGCTTTATAAATTAAATTTTTTTGGTTCTCGTTATAGAAAATGATTGGCTGTCATTTGAGCAACATTAATATGTATTTAAGTTATGTCTTAGGATTGAATTTTTTGAATTTTTATAGAACATTTTGAGGAGCTTTTGCATGGCCAGTGTTGGTGCTAATAATCTTGAAATATTATCTACCAACATTAAAGTTCAGTACAAATTAAAATTTTTAATGGAAAGATAAACCAATCACATATTAATTGTGTATCATCTGATACTTGTATTTTTTATTTAAATATATATTATTGAAAAATATATAGCTGAAAATTATTTGTTGTTCTTAAGGTATAATACAAATATCTTATTAACTTTCAGCTGTTAATATGGAGGACTTTACTGAACTCTCCACGATTGAGTAGCATCTCAATTATTTTGGAAAAATAAATAGTAGAAACTAACGTGGAATATTGCATTGAAAAAAATGAATGATTCATTTTGACATTCATGTATTAGGTAACAATTCAACCTTGTTATCCTAAAAATAGAGCAGTGGATGCAATATTATGGCGCAAAATTATATTAAAAGAGTAAACTAACTACCGTATTGCAAACTATCCTATGGTACTAAGCTTTCTGTTCAATTAATGGTAATTTCTCTGTCAAATAATCCGCTAATAATAATCCCATGATGTGACAAGAGTTCTCTTAACTACCAAATGTGTTATTGTCATCAAGATACACACTTTACTATTAATAGTCTGTTTAGACGACGAGTTCGTTTGAAATTGCCATGAATGTTTAATAATTCAATCGTATATTCCTATCTCAAAATGTTGGTGGTGAACCCAACTATCATATGTTTAAAGTTATTTGTATTTATATACTCGTATTTGATAGCATCATTCTAAGTGTTATGTCCAAACATATTGGAATTAACCCCAGGAAAGCGATAGCACTCAATAGGGGCTAGAAATGGATCTACTGTGGAATCCTACGTTTTTAAAATTTTCATTTTTGTAAGAATGACAAAACCAAAACCAAACTTCAAAGATAAAAAATTATCAAGCGTTAGCTCCTACTGCATATTATTCATGGTATGGATAATGCAATATGAAACAAAAGGAATAGTAAGGAAATCCGAAATACAGAATAAAACTATTGAATCACCACTGCTGACCAAGTTATTGTGACATTAGCCATGGTAAAAAGTATTTTGTCATCCCATCGATAAACCCGCCTGTACATTAACGCTTTTACAAATTTTACAGCGAAGATTGTTGATAAATCGATGTTAGAACGCCATAGGATTTATTGCTGTAGAGTAGTCAAACATGTGGCGCTTGCGTATATATAGATAGTTAGGTATTTTGCTGTCACTTTACATTTTGGCGACAAGAAAATCTACAATTAAATCATGGAAAAGAACTTTCAATTTGAAAAATTTAACTCCGAAAATGAGTCATGGAGGAGTT
>LDMZ01000892.1:0-13873 GCA_001455285.1 Sphaeromyxa zaharoni
AACATTGGCTGCTAAGATTCAGCAACAAGTGTCTCATTAGAAACAATTTAATAAATTGATGTTGGTGATCCACTTATTTTTTCCTTTGATTTTATTGTACAAGTGACCCACTTATATTTTTTTCTGATTTTAATGTACAAAAGTGACCCACTAATGCGAAAAGGTTCGCCATCCCTGCCCTAGCTTGTACATCCCTTGTGATGTATAGAGAGCAAAGAGAGAACTTGTTCATCGAAACTTTACATAATTCATAACTCAAATAATTATATATTTAGCCTCTATTAGAGTCAATAAAAAACTAATCCTTTTGTTTTCTTTACCGCCCGCCAATGGGTGTTGTCTTACTGTAGCACAACAATATAAAAAGATAAGCAAAAGAAATGTATATAATTATTACATGTAGTTTTTAGAATCTATCTTTATTATTACAAAATTCATGTTTTCTGTTTAATCTGATCCCCTCGATGGTCAAACAATATGAGGTATAATTGCTATGAAGTAAAAACAGCTACTCGTCGGATTTTAACTGGGGTCTTTTATCAATCCATGCTGTATTTATGCAGCTAAATTGGGATATAGGGTCAACATTTATTAATCACTACCAGAATACATGTAAATAACTTTCGTTTAATATCTTATTAATATTAAAATTTTATTAAGTTTTTTAGTCTAAGATTTTTTATTGCATTCGTTAAACAAATTTTTTTGTGTAAAGGATTTGAATAGCAAATTTTTTTAAGAAAAAATAAAAATTTAATATAAACCTTACCTCTTATTAACATTCAAGGTTGTCATCCATTTTGAGCATCGAGTTTAAAAACTCCAAGCCACACACCACAACAAAAATGATAATAGGTGTTCCCACGATTCTCTGTGATAGTTCAAGTCATAATTATGTTACATTTCAATTAATTAATGCCACCGAAGTATGGTTCGCGTTACCTAGAGAGGTCTATGGGATTTCTAAAAATCATAATTGACACAATTGTTCACGGTGATAAACTAGTAAAAAAATATATAACCCCGATCTCGATTTAGTTCATTAATAAAAAATACTTTTAAATAAAAAAAATAAGGATTCAATCAGTTTCGTTTTATATTATATGCAACAAAACAGTAAGGCGTTATAATTCAGAAAGGGAAACCAATTCAAGCATTCTTCCTTCAAACTTGGGACTTTTTTATTTGTAGAGACAGAAAAGTAAAGAAAAACACGAGAAGAGCATGTAAAACATGAGAAACGGGATATATTTCTTAAATATTCACATCTTTTAGTGCAAGGGTGTTGCTAAAAAATCAAAGTGATTTATCTCAAAACCATTAATTTTAAAATTGATCAGGTAGAACCGGGCATAAGTACGAAAAGCAATTTGTATTTACAAAAAATGTTACAATTAAGATAATATTTATTTAATGCCAATCTGAAATTATCATTATCTAACCACCTGTCGTATGATTCTTGAAAAGAAATCTGGGAAATTAAAGCATGAGTAGCTACACTAATTATTGGAGCATATGATACTAATAGGACAAAAGATCACGGCACTTAACTCAGAATAGCACCATCTTCTCACTTACAGGAAAATCAGGATTTTAGAAAATTTATATTATAACCCCAAGTCTACATACATGAATAAATTGAATTAGTTTCTTCATTTCATAAAGCTTAATATAAGTAAAAAAGTATTATATGAATACATAATTCTACCACTAATCTACGACCTGGAAACTTTGATAAAATATTTATATTTTTGAACATTCAGTTTTATACCATTCAATGTAGCATTGTTAGACTTGTTAAATCGTATCGGAGGAATACATCGACAAGTGCCTTTTTTCCCCGAACCTTTTATAAAACTTGAGATTATATCATTTGCGGGAACTCTAAACATCTCATTATCTGCTTGATAAAACTTAGGAGCGAAGGAATTGGCTTTAAGGTTATAGGGACTTTCAGTTGGTGCATCAAACGCCCTGGGTTCTTTGAACTTAAGTCGAAGTATGAGCTCTGTGATATATTTAGACACTTAACGCACAAAATGTGAACTTTTCTCAAGAGTTCGAATTCCACTATAATAACCATAGTAGTTGGGGAAGTAGGTTTTCATTTCCTTCAAAACCTTTTTCTTCATATCCACGTGTTTCCGGACCCAATCGACCATACGCTGGGTCTCAGCACATTTATACTCCTTCAACTTTTCATAAGCCCCAGATCTACGAACCCCTGGTGGAACCTTGAACCTACTACCTAAAGGGGTAAACAGCACATTGACGAATATAAATACATTCATGCTCCTCCCTTTCTGTAAGTGACATTATTACGTCTGAAGGATACTTTCCACGTTCGTAATACCGAGGTGCCTGAGGCCGGCTAAAGGTTTTTGGAAAGGATTTGATCTTATAAAAAAGCATTCGAGGAAAGCGACGTCTTCTAAATTGTTGCCCCGTTTTTTTATCTATAATTGTAATAAACCTACTCCTATGGAATTTTGGAGAAACCTTTGAACTGGTTTTACGAGGCATAGATCGAACACTTCGAAAGATACTAAGCAACGGCATTGGTGTCATACCGAAATATTGTCGGGAAAACGAATACTTTCGAGATTATGCAATCTCCGTTTTTCCAATTTGATCATCTTTGCCCACGCGTTTGTATGGTTTAATTTGTTTTCCTGCATTGGTTAGGTTTCATCTTGGGTAGATTGTTACATTTTAGCTAAAAAGAAGAATAGATGCGAAATCATTTTGTTTCGTGCACGTACGTAGATATTATGCTTGGAAGAATACTGCTGAGGTTTATCGAATTTTTCCTTCCTTATTGTTATTTTTGCGGTTTTAATAGTTTGCTTATTCTGTTCAACATTATTTTTTGCGCTTTGATATCTTTGTTAAAACAGATATCTTGATTTTGTTTTATATCGCCTCTAAACACATTATTTTTTATTTTAATTGGTTATACCTTACCTGCGATGAAATTCGGTGTGGAGATGATAACAAAGATAATTATTATTCTATGCTTATTTTTGACCCCATGAAATCTCTATATTCCAGCATTCTCGTAGGGGTTACCGAAAATGCTTAATATAGAAAGAGTATAAAGATATATTGCCCGCTGGGTGCACATATTTAAAGGTACTCATTAGGTCTTACAGAAATGTTATATATATCTCCGCGCCGCCACGTGATCTTCATATGCCGTACGAAGGTTACGACAATATTCTTGTGGCTCTTGATTATCTCATTTTTTTAACAATACTGGTGTGTTATTTACCACAATATAACATTTTTTAATTTTATTGTATAGCACTTATGTTTAAAATAGTTAAAAAAACTTATCGTATAATCGGATTGTTCCGTTTAGAAACTTTTATGTAACATAAAATAATAAATTGATTGACATGTTTGTGGTGCCTATAAACGACACCGCAAACCCATTTATCTAGAATGAATGGGATTGTAAAAGATAGAAAAGTCGGCAAAAAAAGACTAATTACGAATTAGTATAAACTATTATTCATCTTGATAGTTTTTTTAATTAAAAGATGTCCCTTAATAAAAAAGAAAGGCCAGGTCGCAAACCAGTTGACCGTAGAAATTTGCCAAATGGCAAATCAAAAGTATTTCCACAAACAGTCTGTGTTGAGGGTTCACACCGTAGTTGATGGGCTATCCAGAGGGTACTGCAATATTCTACAATCTTTCATTGGAGACGTTCTACATTACACGATGTAATTTTGTGCTGATAGAGAGCTCATTAAAGAATAACTCTAGTACAAAGACACCGTTGAGCTATTATAATAACCCGTAGTACATTACTGAATCGTACTAAAAACTAACGATTTTTTTCATAATGAATACGATAATATACTGAAACTTTGGGAGTCTTCAAGGTTTCACGATTGTAGTTAATCGCAGCGAATTCCTAAACGGAAAATTAGCTGCCAACTAGGACCATTTTCAAAATAATGTCATGTCTTATCTTGCCTATCGATCAAGTGTTAATATAAAGTCTTACAATAATGACATATGTTCTATTTGGATGCTTGTATTCATATTCTCAGAATGTTACAATTTAATAAATATTCTTATTCTTGGGGACTTTCACCTGTTGAATTTTTCAATTTTTTTGATGGGAAGGAGGTAGAGTAATATAATTAATATTTAAGACTGTTAAAAATATATTATGTGATGTACATTCCAGTTTCCTGACTGATGAACTCTACATATTGTTAAACTGTTACATCAATACAGTAAAAACTTGATTATCGAGAGCCTCAATAATAGGGAAATTCGACTGTCTTAAATTTTAAAGATAACTGAGGTTCTCCTGTATATAAATTTAATAAGTTTCAATAGAATTAGAATCCACAGGTGTAACTGATTGATCTGATTTTTACATGTACTCAAATATTACTCAAAAGTGTAAATTCAGTTCGGGCAAACATTTCTGTTAAGCATGTTTACCTCTGAAATGTGAACTCTATATCTTAAAAAGAACTCAGACCCACCAACACTGTCCCCGGTTTTTTCTTATTCTTCCAACTTGATTTGATGTATTTTGACATAATTATATGACAAAAATCTAATTCATCTTGACTAATACTCTAAGATCATTAAAATTTATTGTATTATCTTTTTATTGAAGACACTACCAGATAAGATCTAATCCACCTATTTTTCAACACTTAAAAATATGCCATTTCGACTATTTTCTTTGTTCGCTATGCCTTACTGAAATAAAATCCAGCAATATTTAAGATTCATTTTGTTAACTTCTTTTTTAATACCTACTCTAGCCAAATCGAAATTCTTACCAGACAAGCATAAAATCAGCTCTCTGAAATTTTTTTGCAAAGAAAAAGCTTTTAAACAAGTTCCATCGATTTAAAAATTTTTTTTAATCAGATGTTTTGGAAATTATTACAGAAGACATGTATGACAGACAAAATGATTTCATACCTATACAACTGTAGCGTAAAATTAAAAACAAACACTTAATAATGTAAGTTGGAGGGCGAAGTAGTATTTTTTAGGCTTACATGCAAGAGAGGGCTTCTTCAAACTACGATACATCAAAGTTTTAATTCCACTTTGTGATTTAGCTATCAGAGCTAATAATACATATCCGGATTCATACATGTCGGCGTGGAACTCGAAAAGAGGAACAGTATTTAAATGCATAGAATGATAATAAAAAAGTTTTAACTGCCGAAAATGGTTTAATCAGCTCTGTATTTTTCCATGTATCAATGCCGCCAGCTTCTCGTATGATTGTAATAAATTTTTGACAATATACGAAATAAGAACTGGAGTTGTTGCGTAGATATATCTACATTGATCGCCTATCTATATTTTAGGAACCATTTATTCTACCCTCGATTAGTTCATTACTTATTAGTGTTTTGATGACTCCAAAAATATTTTTGAAAATTTCCAGGGAACTCCTAAGTTCCGCAGAAAATAATTAATTAACGAATATTTGCCTGCCGGAGCAGGGTAATAATACGTCATGTATAAAGTTCTTTGGTTTAGCAACTCTCGATACACGTTGGTGAGTTCTATCTCTCGCCGCGTCGCCTTCACATTCCTTTAACGTTTCCGATAACCAGTGAAGGTCTCCGACAATACTTATGTTAAAAATGTAAATTAAAAGCATAAAGTTGACTAAAAGATCTGTTACATCTTCAATGACACATTAATGGTATAATTGACACAGGTAATGATTACTTGTTAAATGTAGAGGAGTGACTGGTGGTAAGATATAAAAATACTTCAGCAGTAACAGGAGTGTAAATCTTTTCAAATCTTTTTCGTTTGTTGATAAAAAATTTGGCTTATGTGCCTCGGTTGAGGACATGGAAGCAGAGAAAAAAGCTTCCAAACTACCAGATCTAATCAGAGGACAAACGATGCAATATTATTTTTCCACTCCAGGTTCTTGTAAAGCACCTATGGTTGGTAAGGCCAAGCTGAGTTCGTGCTAGAGAATTTAATACACTTTGAAAACGAAATTAGTTCAATTTTTGAGTAATTTATAAAACATTTTCTTAATCTAGCGAAGTTATTATATGTTCTGGCAAATTTGTTATTTGAATGAATCCAGATTGGGTCAAACGTCGGTTATGTCATCCTGGGTTGAATTCGATCAATGGACGGTAGAGAATTGCGTTCTATTTGATAGAACGGAATCACTAATTTATATGAGAGATGATGCTTTAATCAAACAAGTTAATTTTTGGACTAAAAATCTGCCTTCAAAAGATTTGATCTTATCCTTGTCAAACTCAATCAACTAAACCTTTTAGAAGAATCAGAACTTAATTTTATTATAAAGGGTGAAAAACAGCCAAGAGAGATTATATATGTCATGTACACTCCGTGACCGTTCAGAATTTTCCGCAGTTAACAATACGTAACACACGACACCCGTTTGGCAGTGGGTTAATTTTCAGTATCGTGTTGTAGCTATATTAAAATATGTTTCTATTGCGTCTAAAAAGGGCATATTGCAAGAGAATGATGCAAAAAGAGGAGATCATCTGACAATCGATCTCAAAGACACGAAACTTATTATAACAGCTTAAATTCGGTTTCTGATGTCCTCATATCGTAAATTATTTTATACAGCGTTTTTGAAAGTATTCTTGATACTAACTCTGCACTGTATGTATTTTCTGATAAATTATATCAATAATTCTCTTCAAATGTCCTTTCTGTACATTCAAAGAAGAACATAAGGAAATATCAAAATTCAGCTATTTAATGTTGGAGAAATTTTTGTTAAATATAAATTATAATAATAAAAATTTGCAGGTATTATTTGATGCTGGATGTAACCTTCATGGGACAGAAATTTGGGATCAATATTCTGATAAAAATCGGGGTTACCTTATATTTCGATAACGAAACATATTAATTGAAGGCTCATTCTCAAAATATAAATATAATAACTATATCAAATAGTAAAAGTGAATATTATGATAATGAATCCTTTATACCGAGCTTTACTAAATTTTTATTTAATGTATCTTTCGTATGACTAAAATTTGGAAGAATCATGGAGGAAAACAAGTTTTTATCTAATATGATAGCTGCAAAAACTGAAAGATTGAAAAAAATTAGAATTGACTAGCGAAAAAGTGTGTAGAGTTCCACCACCATGAACGATTCTTTTTCCTTAAAAAAATGTAAAATTACAACTTGACGAAATGATCACTTATACTCTAATAAGACCAAGCTAGAACACCTGTAGTTTATGTTCCAAAGAACATTAAAAATGTCAGAATCTATGTGGGCTACAGTGAATTAAATAAAGTTACTAAGAAGAATGCTATCCACTTTCTCTTATCAACGAAGTTAGAAGATGTTTAGATGGAAACCCCCTGTTTTTTCATTATTGGATCTTAAATTTGGCAATTGGCAGATCCCTATTAAAGAACACAATATTGACTATACCACATTCATGTTAGTTGTAGAAATAGCGACTCTGTATTTACGGCAATGTCATTTTGAAATCGGGACTTCAGGTACATTCCAGGGCTTATGAACATTATAGAATATTACTCACATTTCGTTTTTGTTTATTATAATGATGCAATTATATACTCAAAATCAGTGGAATAACACAAAATTACCTGTTTGATGTATTTAATAGATAAAAAAATGTAGGATAACTTGGTACCCCACGGGGTATCCGCCAGTGCCGACCTTCGCAGTGAATACCGACCTTGACGTCGGTTCACGTCCTCTGGGAACTCCTTGGATTTTCTTCCTTGTTGTCCGCCTTCATTCTTTTAAAACTAACAAAAAAAAACACTTCACGTGTATATAAAATATATGGGGAACTAGCACTAGTCGTTAAACAACGAAAATATCCGATAGATATATATGTTGGCACCACAGATAGACTGAATTAAAAAAAATCTAAATTCATTAAAAGAGAAATAAGCTATCAAAACCGTATATTTCAAAAAGAAGGGATGAATCCAGACAGCGAATAGCATAAGTATTTTTAAACTCTCATACGACGACAAAAACAAAGAAAGTAAGCACAATCGTAGGTTTTCCCTCTTGTTATATAAAGCTGATAAGATATTTTTCTCCCATTCTAAAGTCATTATATAAAATATTGGACACAAAAAGTTGTTTTTGTGGGAAAAATTATTGTGAAGTTTTTTTGAGGCACTAAAAAATTTACTGTCACCAAACCTATATCGGCTTATCACAAAATAAACCCAACTTCGATGTTTATACAGATGCAAGCTGAAAGGGACTTGGCTTTATGTTCGAACATGAAAGATGTGCTATTGCATACGTTAGTCGTGTTATCAAAGGCCCAGATATATGTATATGCTGTTTACGAACTTGAATATTTGGCAATCATATTATCAGTGATACAGCTTAGAGGATACCTTCTTGAAGAAGTTTTAGATTATTTTGTGCTCACAAACCGCTTAAATAGTTAAATAAGGACAAATCCAGGAATGATCCATTGAGTCTCTAGCCAATTAAGAATTGGAAGATGATATAATGTATAAACGCAAGGATACAAATACTAATGCAGTTGCCTTATGTAGAAGCAATTTTAGCGCTGTTATCGAACCTACTATTTGACATGGAAAAAATAAAACAAGAAAAACTAAATGACTATAACCTGAAACAAATAATAGAACGGTTAATAAGTAGAAGCTCTGCTGCGTAAGCAGGTTTAGTGATGTTAAATAAAGATATCATGAAATCTTGGCAAAGTTGAAGCTGAGAAATGGAATTTGATATAGGAAATATTCTATTAAGACTGGTGAGGTACCCACGTGGATAACTCACGTTCTCTTGATAGTTCGCAAAGAGGGACTTGGAAAGAGCCCTGGATGTCTCCATTCTCGTTGATCCTTTCCAATATATTTGTACGATCTTTTTTATAAAATAAATAGTTAACTACACCTTCTAAGGAAAATAATGATTGTATATCATTGTTGGACCTTTTAAAAGCCATTAAGTGGTATGGATCCATTTGTGGTGTCGAGGAAACCACAAATGGAATTTAAAATAGACATTATATAAAACAATATCTAATTTGTTGATAAAATTTTTTTGGAATTCTGCCTCGATTAGAATTTGGCTGATCTCTGTCACGTTCAGAAAACATTGGAAAAGCTGCACAGTTTATATTATAGGCTTATGATGAAAATAGACACCACTAACCATTGTTTTAACTATAGACCATCTCGGGAAGTAGCACTATGCTTGTGAAATCCTTCTTGAATCAGATGAGAGTTGGAAAACCCTTCTCTACGCCATCCACCGACATTTTAGGATTACTCCGCACAGAAATGTTCAGATATCTCTTGGTAACTCAGAACTGCTTTGAAAAATTACTATAAGAAATATGGATTAAAGGGATCAAACTGCAGATTCAATTATAAAGAAATTTGCAAGAACACTTTCAGTCTTTGTTTTATCATGAGCTATAGGATCTGACCAAGATAGAAGTTATGAATATTTCACATCACAACGTCTTTGAAACATTTTTCGAACCTTTAAAACTCGTACTACCAGCTATTGCCACAAGGAAATGCATTATTGGAAAGAGCAACCGGTCGATGCTGACGATTTAACGAAAGCAAGCTCATGACGAATCAATGGGAGGCTATTTTTTGTTTTTATTTACCCATATAACACCATGAAATATTCTTCATCACTGGTAAGTCTTTTTGAAACAATTTAATGCAGAGAGGCCGAGAACATGCTCTTATACCAGAACAATGATGCCATTGATGAGTTAAATAACCTGTTTGAGACAGAATTGAGGTTGGTAAATTTATAGGATTAAATCGATTTAAATATTAAAAATTATTTCTACCAACAAAAAAGGGTAATACGATCACGCTAATATATACAACCTGTATTTTATGATGACCAAATTTTTTTATAAGTGTATTTTTAAAAACTAAAAGAGGATAGGGAATTGATAATATTAGCGGAGAGGTTGCCAAGGTAGTTAATTTAAATTTAATTTATTTAAAAACGTAAATACTGATAGAATTTAATCCGAAGTAAAAGTTCTGAGGTTACTTTCTAAACTGAACACACAACGGAAACCACCTGACATGGATGAAAATCCAAATATAATCCATGATATACACCTTGAAGACATTAAACAAGAAATCTGAGAATGGCACATAGGTATAGTAATTTCTATATAGATACCAAATATTGCCAGGAAATTATATAATTTACACTTATATGTAAAATGGGTAATTATAAACAGTCGGAAAGTAATGGACCATGAAACGTAGATAGGCATACTCATATGCCTAGGATTGGCGGGGAAACGGTATGTAAAATTTATTGTAATAATCTATATTTTTTGGATAAAATTTAAAGTTTTAATATGTAATGACAAAAATAGTTAAATTATGAAGTTTAGAAATTATATGCTTCTTTTATAGTATCTTCTATGATTAAGAATATATAGCGTGGCAGTAGAAGAAAAAATATAATAATTGCTCCAATACTAGATGTTCGCTGATTGTCATGGTCGAAATATTCTATTGATAATAGGAAGGAAAGTAACTCTCTGACTATTGTAATAATTGAGACAGCTGAAAGCTTTATGCTATCGATCGAATAATAAAGGATAATGTGATACATAGTTGAAATAGCTGAAAACAAAGCCAAGTGAATCCCAAAGTCTACATGCTTCCGAATGAACGAGAAGCCATAGACAAAGCCACTTATTCCTAGATTAAGACATAAAATAATTAATGAGAATAAGGAAGAAATGGTCATTACTAGAATTTTATCATCATTTTGATTCTTCTGAAGCATTGATTGCTTAAAAAATTTACAGAGTTAAGCAGTAGCTATACCTTAACTTTATATGACAACTTACTAAATACAAAGTATATAGTCATTAACAACATCCCAGTAAAAATGGTAAATCGGCTGTATACATCTTTTGCATTGAGTTCATTTAAAAGTACTTCAGACTGTGTATCAGTATAATGAAAGAAGATGAATGCTCCAATTCCAGTTCCCAGAAGCATTAAATAAGCAATAATATTGACAATTCCTCTTGGGATAAAATTTTTATATGACATAAGTGGCATGAATTTAAATGATTTTAGTAATATCTGAGCTGAGTAAAAAATATAACGCAAAGCCTGATACTGACACCATGTACTGATTACATTTGCAAACGCTAAAAGAAAGCAAGAATTTAGTATAGGTATCGTAGATGCAACAATAGTCGAACTGCTCAAAGCATCATCCCTACGTTTAACTGCATACCTAAAAATTAATATACCACAACTAAGTATAAAAAGTCCTAATCTGTTATAAAATACTATGAAATCTACTCTTTTGAAGTGTTCTTCATCATTTTCATTTGATGAGTACGTGTAACTTTCATTTATCAATCTTTCCTGCAGGAGCCCATATAGAATTGGCACAACAAATAGTAACAATGAATAAAACCAAAATCTCTTCCAATATGAGTATTTTGAATAATGGTGCCTTATTAATATATTTTGTGATGGACTCTCCACTCTTTCATGAAAAAATTTTATTGAATCACCTAGAAATGAAACTATAATAAGGAATTAATAACAAATTTTATATTACTGTGAGAAGGGGCTAAAAACTTAACCAAACGACTTGAAAAACTGGCTAAGCATAAAAGAATAAAAAAAATTATCCCAAATGAGGCTAATTTGAGAAATATATCCGTCCATTCATTAGTTAAACCTTGAAGATACAAAAACGATGAACTCATTTGGATAATTCAAATTTTAAAAGGTGCTGTAAGCTCATTATCAGATCAATGACACTTTCAATTATCAAAAAAAATTGAATCCATCTGTAAGTTTAGTTACTGGATTCTAATATTCATGACTTTTTTTCAATTTAATTTTTTACTTTTTCTTAAAGATAAGTAAAAAATAACAACTTTATTCAATTTTAAAACTATTTTCCTAAAATTTTTGTTATTTCAAAAACTCTCCATATCATTGATTAGGATTACCAACACGTAGTCATTTCTTATGATTTAATATATATAAATAATTTTATTGGTTATAAATATACCAGTTTGTCTAAACTAATAATAGGATGTTATAATTACATTAAGTAGCTTAAATCAGATAGACTAAATTTTGATACTTTCTTTAAATATCTATAAATTTATACTTTTTTATATTAGATCTAAAACTATTTTGATAACTTTATGGCGATACAGTTTAGTATATAATAAATCTTATATTTTTAACAATTTTAAGATTTAGAATGTTGCATCAGTTCTGTATATTCTCTGGTTCTAAAAAACTTCCTCAATCCAGTTGTAAGTATTCACGGAAGTTAATAGAAAATAATTAACTAAATAATAAGATAGTTGTTTCTAATTATAATCTGCTACTCTCAATGCTCAAAAATTCCATTTACCCTATGCAGTAACTGCTGGAAATTTATCTAAAACAAAATATTTCAAATTGAATACATCTAAAATAAATGCTAGTTTATATAAAAGCAATATAGAATATCAAAAAAAATTTTTTTTCTCCTAAATTAGCTGTATTAAAGCATATTAATTTTGTTTTGCTATTTTGATATATCAGCTGATTAACCTGGATTGAATTTAATTATGTAAAGTCTGGTTAAACGTGTCAAAATTGATTTTAATTTTTTTTAAAATGAGAGATAAATGTAAGAAAATGTGATGTGAAATGAATAAACAAGACAACTGACAGATATGGGTCTCAATCATTATAAAATTAAGCATTAATTTTCATTATTTTATTAAAAATTTTTTAAGGAAAGTAATGCGATACTCTAAAGGGCTAATTAATTTTTGTTTTTTTTTATTTAGGTACCTCAAAAACATGGGAATTCCATCAGTTTTTCTTGGATTCTTTTCATATTGTTCGGTTCACTAAATTTTAATTATATTTGTGATGAAAACCTTTTATATAAATCGTTTAAATAGGAGTTAGAACAACCAAACGACCTGTAATAATTTACTATATTTGCATTTGAAGTTATTACCTACACTTAATAAGATTCAGTTGTTAATTCATCTCGATTTATAGTTAACCCTTTCACGCCCAGTCTTCACTTGTAGGAACTCGAGTTACCTTGCTCATGTATGTATTTAGAAGTTATTATTTTTGCTTTGTTTTGGAATATATTAAAACACTGATCATAACGCTGTTTTTAAAGTTTATATTATGGCAATTATTAGATTATTAAATTGTTGGTGGAGTGAAACTTTTCATTGCTTCTCATTATCAAAATTAAATTATTTTTACCACCCAAAAATAGCACAAATTTGAAGTATTAGAATTATTAAAAAATATATACTGTATATATATATATATAAGCTCAAAGATACTATCTGTGGTATTTAAAAATTCGAAGTAAAAAAAATGTTAAAATCAAAATAATACGTGTTCACTAGGTTGAACATTGGGTACGTGGTCAAATATCAGATTTAAGGGGAACGGATTACAATATGAATATTTCAAACCTACAAAAATGTCAGATCATTACAGAAGTATTTGTTATACCAGATCCTGATACTTCAAAAACTGATGTATCTTCTGATGATGATTGTATATCAGAAATTTTTAATATTGAGGAATATTGGTTCGATAGATCTGATAATTCTCAAGCAAATGTTCTAGAATCAATTTTCAAATGGTCGAAAAAAGGGTCCTGGTAAAAATTACCTAATGATGTAAAAGTTAAGTGTAAACTATCTACTCAAACGTGGGTGTGCGAGAGTGCGCAATAACTAAATATTACTAACATAGTCCCCCCTACAAACTGTTCATAAATAATCGTCGTATGGACGCCGTGGTGCATGACGCGTTCTGCTGGA
>LDMZ01000893.1:0-11524 GCA_001455285.1 Sphaeromyxa zaharoni
ATAAAGAATCCATGAGTTACTTCGACCAAAAACGAAACTGAACAATGAATAGACCGCGGGCCACAGTTTGCGTATCCCTGCTCTAGATTAATACTACACTACGAAACGTAAATCAAAGTTCAATAAAGTTTCATTTTACAATTTATTTCATATTCCAATAAGTAATTAACTGATGAAAGATTCTATCATAATATAAAACTAATAATTTATTAATTTTTCAATTTTACCAGTCGAAGTATAGAAAAAGAAAAAATTATAAACTGATAACAATAACCTCCAATCACTTTTAACTTTTTTTTATGTAAAATTCGATTTTGAAATAAAATAAACTAAAAACTGATCGCTTATTAGAGAAATAATTTCTTACATATTTTAGCCAGATTTTTAAATAATTTTCTTGGGTGAAAATATCACGACACATATCCAGTTCAGTTAAAGCCTTTTCTATTACGTCCTTCGAATGAAATGGATCCAGTCGATTCTGTTCAGTCCAAATTATATATCTGAGTCAAGTTACAACAAATAGAAAAAAGTCAACTCAAACCAGATTTCGAGCTTTTCACTACCAGATAAATCAGATCTGGCTAGAACATCTTCGTATTCGCTTAAAAGTTATTAGCTTTGATCGAAGCAAGTTACGCAATCCTAGATTTTACAGACTCCTGAGTAGATCTATTTATGGCTTCCATAGCCGCCTTAAATGATCGACCACTCTTTATAGGAATTATATTTTCTTTATCAGCCTCCCAATCGAAGTCACAAGTACCCATACTGACCAATAATCAAATTCAATAGAAGCTGTTCTAAATCCCGCCAAACCGGCGTTGAACTGAATGGCCGTCGTAGCGGACGTTGGGGGATATAGCATCAAAGTAGGTCTATCTAGCAGTCCTACTCCATGGTTTGTTCAACCTTACTTTTTAAAAGGTTTTAGTATTTACCAAAATGCTCTTATTAAGTCGAAACTTGATAGAAGAAGAGTGTTTGTTGGGAATGAAATTGACGAAATACGGGATAAGTCAGGAATATTATTCCTGAGACCAATTCAGAAAGTATTTTTTGCTGTGTATGTCTGAAGAGTAATATTAGGGTTATTTGATTAATTGGGCAAACCAGAAAGATATCTTTGATTCTGTTTTTCACGAAGACAAGCTTAATGTTTTTATTTTTTTTATAAAAAACTTTTTTCAGCTTTCTCCATCTCGTAAATCTTTGCTTATAACCGAGCCACTAATGAATTTTTCTAGCATTAGAGTTAGAGAATTGTGTAAAGATTTCTAATCGTTTAGGACTGCATGGTTCAAGTACTCTTTGAAGATTATAACTTTTCAAAGATATCCATTACTAACGGTATAGTTGCCTTTTAATATATAGGAAATATTTCCAAAAATAATATTTATGATTTACCGGTTTCTCACTAAGCTAACTCTTACGAAAAGTTAAGTTTATTTTAAAACGTATTTTAGGGATGAGTGGTTAAAAACCCCTTTCACATCAACAGGCTCCTGTAAACACCTAAATAATTCTATCAGACCCTGTCATGGTCACAGCCCTAATATTATCAATACATTCAATATTTGAAAAAATGTGTATTCTTCATAATTTGCTGGTACCATTGTCATCAAAACTCCAAATGATCAACAGCGTACCATCATCAATCCCCTAAAAATGTCTAGTAGGATCTTTAATGCTCTATCAAACCAAAATTAAAAACCATTATTATAGTTTACAACATTGTGTTACTCATCTCCATCCTATATGCAGAAAATGTAGATATACTTGTGAGATCATTACCATCAGTTCTTTAGTGTAAATTTTAATTATTTGACCCTGATTAACAATCCAAAATCTACCACAAGTTATATTTGAACATAAATTACAAAATAATAAACGTGGACTCAATCTGCCCAGTATGTGCTATGTTCGCAGCTTTCTTTGCACCTTGTCAGTAATTATTGCATCCTAAAATATATAAATTACTAATAATAAAGCATTCAGATTTACATTCGTCGTTAATATATAGTAAAAAAATTAGTTTTAGTATTATTAAAGCTTCATGAATACCATCTCTTTAGCAAATTAGATAATTTTTTCATTTAGAATCGTCAACAAACACAGTTCTGTGGTTCAGAGATTTGAAACCTATCTCATTTTTATAATCACAGCAATTATATTAATGCAAGACTCTCAATCACGGAATATATTTAAAATTAGCAACTATTTATTCTTCTTATCAACAGAAATGACTTTAAGGGCATCAAAAATATCGCAGCCCATAGGTTGGTAAACTTTACTTTAGGCAAGAACGAATAACCACATTTCTCACGGGTCGTACCTAGATATGAACTAAACCAAAACTTATGAGAAGCTTCATTAATGCAATTTTTTTATTTATTTGTACTCTGCATGCTCTGAAACTATGTTCTAGGATTTGTATTTATTTTAATTCCATTGACTGTATATATATACCGGAAATCTTCGATTACATGGATTCCCTCTAACAAGTACAAGAATCCTCTACAATATTTCTAGATAATAATATATTAACTAAATTTAATATTTTTTATTTAGATATTTTTAAGTTTGTTGCATATGTGAAATAAGGTGTCATAAATTGTTTAAATAGATTTTTCCATTTTTTAATTTTTTTTCGTTACTCCAAATTATTCAAATTTCTATGCTTGGTAGTTTTTGAAGAAGTTAGCTGTGCGAAACCTATTTTGATATTTATTTTATTCTAATAAACAAATTCGTTTGGATTTAAAAACATGTAATTATAAATAGTTGAACTTTTAGATTAAGTTACCAGACATATTTAAAAATCATTACTTTTTCATAATTTTCCAAATATGTGTTTTTTTTCTTAGTAGATAAAAATTTAATGTCACTATCACATCTTTTTAATGGAAGATTTGTTTATATTTGTTATTTGACAACATTTGATGAGAAACAAAGAAGTTCCTAATGTTTCTACAAGAGTATTTTATGATTTATTGTTGTTTTTCGTATTATCATTTAAGCAACGTTTTGAATTTGACTTCAACAAATTTGGGGCTACTATATAATGAATAAAAATATAATACATTCTTTGTTACAACAGTGTGCTATACGCAGTACTATTTATAAATTAAAGCGAATGGTTAAGACATTAGAAGAAGTAGGAAAAATGAGATTCATGCGGATACAAGAAAAATTGACATTGATTTTGCGCTATTATTTTGAAAAAATCTGTTTTCAGTAAAGAACCCCCAAAATTGGTTTTTCAGTCCTTCGAAAGTCGTTGAGCTTCTCCATCTGGTATATTTTTTAATTTGGGTGAAACATTCTTGTATTTGATGATCTTAGCTCGTGATGTCTAAGAATCCCATTTTTAATTACAAGTGAAATCCCGGAAAAAATTAGTTTTTTAATATTAAATAAATGTTTTTATTCAAAAAGAAAGTGAATGGAACAAAAAATCAAAATTCTTGTTATGGATTAGAAAGATTTTTATGCTATTTTTTATTGATCTTGTATATTGTATTGAAACTAGATTCTAATCCTGAGGTATTTAGGTTTGATATCCTGTTTTAAATTATCTCATTTACCTGTAGTATTATTTAAAATAATAGAAGATTATCGATTCTATATTTTATATCTTAGCTTTTTAAAATACTTTTTTATAAAATTTTTTATTTCTTTAGCCCCTATTCTTGCATATTATAAACATTTTGGAATAAAACTGAAAGAAGCCTTGAATGTTCCTCGCTGTTGTTTGATTGTGGATAGCGGATTTTCGTTTACTCATATTGTGCCTGTTATCAATGGAAAAGTTTATACCCCAGCTTGTGTTAGGTAGCTTAATAGTTTCTTAAATATTTTTTTTAAGAATTGATGTAGGTGGAAAACTTCTTTCAAATTATTTAAAGGAGATTGTATCCTATAGGCATCTGAATATTTTAAATGAATCTTACATCGCTAATCATATAAAAGAAATTTCATCGTATGTTTCTCTGGATTTTATATCTGAAATGAAAGATATGAGGTCTATAATAAATATTTTTACCCTAATACTTTCTAGGTCAAATCCCATGGGCTTAATGGTTGAATACGTTTTACCTGATTTTCAAGAAAATTTTACTGGATTTGTTAGGGTATTGATTTGCTTGTATTATTTTAGCCTGATCTAGAGTCCAACATCTAACAACAATGATAAAAATTCATCTGAGCAAGTTATATAATAAATAAAAATTTACTTATAGTATTAGATAATTAGGCTTTGTAGTGAAAGGATATCAGTTCCTGAAATCCTTTTTAGTCCATCAGATATAGGAATTAATCAAATGGGGATTTCAGAAGCTATTATGTACAGTATTTCGTTAACTCCACATGGCAGGAATATTTTTTACTTAGCTAATTATAATTAGACGTTCATCCTCACTTGTATGAGAATATTATCCTGGTTGGGGGAAATGTAAACTTCAAAAACTTTAGAGAAAGAATATATAAGGATATTAGAGAGAACACTCACTATTATATTGACGTAAACGTGTATCTGGATAATAGTCCTGAAACATTTTCGTGGAAAGGAGGCTCTTATTTTTATAAATGCAACGAAGGCACGCATTTCATGACAGCTCAAGATTATCATGAACAAGGTTATGATAGGGTGTCAAAAAGTATAAAAAACTATCAATATCTTAAGAAATGATTTTTCTAATATATAAATTTTTTATTTTTTTAAATTGCCTAACGCCCGAAATTCCCTCCTGGCCCCCTGTAGACACCACGACCTCCTCGTCTTCGAGGCCCACCACTTTTTGTCAGAAAATTGCTTCTTTCTTTAAACCCAGGCATATTTTGTGAATTCATGTCTTTTATTGTCCTTCCACCTCTGTCTGGGACCTAAATAATGATCACTAAATGACTGAAAACTAAAAAATAGATTCCATTTTAGCTATGAATAAACTTTATTAAATTACTCCAGATAGGGGATAGTGTAGGTGTAATGGAGAAAAATCATTATAACCTCTTTTTACAGTTTTTTATAGACCATAAGGGTTTGTTCCTGTAAGGTTTGAATTAATTTTGTATCTTGAGGTGATAAAAAATTCCTGCTTTCCCCTCACACAAAAACCTCTAATGTGAGCATACGTCATTAACACATTTTCGTGTTGGAGTAGTGAAGCAAAGTCTTATAAATCTCACACAAATTTTAAGGTTTAACTTACTATATACACCATAATGATAACCATCTAGTTTAGATTTTCAATAGCTGATTAAGTTTGATTTTTGTATGTACGTTTATGGTACAAACACTAGGGGACGAAGAAATTGAGCCCCAATTTCTCTACGTTAAGTATGATTTAAAAATCTTATTCCAGGAGTACTACCTCTATTTTATGGAAACGAAACGATAGTATTACATCTGAAATTTTGCTAAGGAAATTTCAAGATGACATTATCTCTACATTAGTTTACTAAAAGACTATTATAAATAAAAATCGTTACACGGTTATATTTTTATTTGCATAATATTTTATGAATATAATTTCATATGTATTAAATGAACAATTAAAAACGTTTCTTAATTTTAAAATTAAATATCTCAATTATAGACACACATATATGAAAATTAGTAAACACTGATTTGTCCATATTTTTATCAATATCTGAAAACTAGGGCAACTCGCATGTAATAGTTTTCATAAAATTAAGTCACCATACTTTATTTTTTAACTAATGTTTTCGGTCGAGTATAGTAATATATCTACTCTTTTTAAATTTTTTTGGATATAATTTTCGGTAAGACATAAAAATAGAGTAGTATATTTAACAACCGATACACGCAATTACTTAATTGCAAATTTTAAAACTAATGAATACAGGTGATTTATTCTAGTTTAAAACAGTGGAGGTACTTTCCTGAATTAAATGAATTTTTTCATTCCTTGTTTAAATTCGTTATATAAATAAAAAGAATTATATGTATATATAGAAATGACGAGAGGGCACAGCGATCCACGGCTTCTAAATATCAGCCACTATTGGAAGGCAATCTATACTTATATGTGTATTCTAAACCGACATCACAATAAGGTAAATAATTTATTGCAGCCATTAAAGGTAAGTTTCTGTAATTTTAGATATTGATAACAATATTTCAAAATCATCGCGTACAGCATTTATATAAGCCTTTTTTATGGACATCAGATATAGATAATTTTAGCTTTATTTTTTATATTTGAAAAATCTAAAAAATCTTATCAATGAATATTATTTTTACATTATTCAATGGAATCAATGTGCTTTCAATAAAATATTTAAATTAAAAGCAACGTCTTCTGTGTTTAAATAACTCAGGAATAAAACTATTGTGGCATACTGATCGCACATAATTGGGTAAATCTTATAATGAGGTTTAAATCTTTTTTTTTCAAACCGTTTCGTTATTAAAGATACATTATTGTTGTCAGAGGTTAAATGAAATGATGAAAATAAGTCAGATGGATCTTACTAACTGGTTGACCCCTACTCGCTTGGATGAATTAAAAATTAGAAAAAGTTTTAACAAATAATCAATAATCTTGATACTTACGCTTCCGATCTTGGGTGTTGATTGATCATGTCCTCCTTCCAAACGATCCTCAGGATTACCAGTCTTTTTGTTAACGAGTAAATCTAATCATATAAATTTTTATAAAAAGGTTGACCTTCTCTAGCAGCTATTACATGTTCAGGACCAATACTAGATTCCGTACTAACACTTGATATAAACTCATTAAGCTCTTTCAAAATTTTTTCTTTCTACAAATATGTGTCGACTAAACAAAGCCTTTACCTCACTGGGACGTGACCATGTAAACGATTCAACAGTGACTCTTAAACGCTTGATCACCATTGTTCTTCTTAAAGCATATTCAGACGTAAATTCTTTATTTATCACGTTTAAAGCCAACTAGATATGACTCATTGATATTATTACAAAACCAAGTCATCATTGGTAATTTTCGAGCGATAAGCAGGTTTTAGAATTTGATCTTTTAATCTTTCTTGTAGAAGTAAAAATAATTCATCATATTCCACAATTTTGGAACTTGAAAGCTTCAGAAAGTCTTTGAGGAATCGGATGAATTCAGCAATAAGGTTCTAAGGAATGGTAATATAGTTTCATTAACTAATTTCAACAGTATCTATATTGTTCCTACTTAGGGACATTTCAGTCATCTCTTTTTTAGTTAATAAAAAACCTTAGTTCAATAAAAAATGTAAAGCCATTTTCTACTTAAAATTAGTAAAAAGTTGTTATTTTGATTGATGTCCTTATCCTTTATTAAATTTTGATAAGGGCATTCTAGGATTGATTAAAACCCGTTTATCAACATTCAAACCTAATTCTTCCAATACCTCTACAATTTCTCGTTGAAAACTTTTGATATTATTTGAACCTAGCGTCGTTTAAAAAGTAAAAAAATCATTACATATTAGCTTTGATAATTTCTTATTTTCATATAGATATCTTGTAATGTTTTGGCATAAACCAATATAGTTCATTGTAATTTTACCATTTTGATATAGGTTTGGTAATTCCGCTTGAATACTTAAAAGGTTCATGAATTAAAAATTAATTCAACCTTGTATTCATTCTAGTTTATTTATATGCGTACTCGTGAAGAATCGATTATCTTCTAATAGATTTCATTCTTTAAAATGAATATATTCTAATGAAAAAATATTAAATAGTAAACTGGCTTAGATAAAAAGATATTTTGTTTAATTATGTTTAAGTGGTATCACATTACAAAGATCGTCGCTGAGCGTGGTCATTAAAATATCTGATAACGAGGTTCTAATCTTGATTGCTCGCTGATGACCTGTTTAATTTCGGCATATTATTTTAACCACCACACAAGGTTAAAAAAAATTCATATTTCCGGTTGATAGAAATAACTGACGGAACAAACTTTATTCAAATATTTTAATCCTTAGTTAATAATGAAAGTTGTTTTAAACCCACGTTAAAACGCTATTAATAATGTTTTAGAGCTTTCTTTCTTAGAATTTTATCTCGAGGATTTCTCAGCTGTTTTTATGCCACAAAATGATATATTTTTCAATTAAATCTACTTCTTTGGCGCCCATGCATCCTTTTTAGGGGAATATTGCTTCATCCCATTTGTTGGATTTATTAAAATTTTAAGGAAATATTGAAGAAAACGTCTAAGAAATCTGCTTCATTTTTATTCATTAGTAATTCAGAAGGTAAAATAAGGAACAAAACTAAGATACCAACCTCTACGGAGTTTCATGCATTTGATAATTCTGTTAGTACGAATATTGTAAATTTAGGATTTAAAAGCAATTGAGTATATTTTTTGATAAAAACAAGCTAATGTATTGGTAAAATTATCTTGGGATATAATTTTCCTGTTTTCGGATGCTTCATATTATTCATAATGTTTTATTAATAAAGTTTTCCATTATGTTTTAACTTAGTTACGATCCAAGTAATTTTTTATGGCAATAAAGTTTATTTTCCTATAAAACGTGGTTCATGTATCACAGTAATACAAAAAATAATCTAAACAACAATTACACGGAGGGGAATAGGAATACGGGGTAAATGTCAGAAACAATGTAAGGCTTCCGAGATTTTTGAAATCGTACTGTTGAATATAATAACGAAAGAACCCGTGGAACAACGATTAATTACCAGACCTCTTTTTAATTAATTTATTTATTTTATCGATATATTCTATTTTGTATTGGTATAATGTCTCTCAATTCTTCAACACATAACTTATCCAATCCAAACATGCATCATGTTTCAAATAATTATTTAAATTATTCAAAATCTTAGTGACGTCATTAGATTGTAAGGTTTTCTGTACTTTAGATAATTTAAAGAGACTGCATAATGGCGTATACGTCATTTTTATTTTAATTCGTTCCAATTGTTATTATACATAATTAAAATAAATTTGATAAACGCCGCTTTAACTTTTTATATTCACAGTTTTCATTCTTCTTTTCCATCAACACGGGACAAGTACAGTGAAAAACATTTTGTGACAAATAAATCAGGAATTTGAAGTTTCATGGGTTTCAAATTGAAGGAATTTTATGATAATGGAAGTCAATTTGTTAAATGATCAGATTGGGTAATTATCCCCTTTAATTAAAATTTTACATATTTAGAAATTCCCTTATAAATAGATAAAAGTTTGGAATAAGTTATGAAAGTTGGTTCAATTAAAATGTAGTTAATACTTTTAGCTAAAGGTATAGTATGAATTCCTATTTAAATACTTTTTGATGAAATATTTTTCACAGTGAACCTGTCCTAAAATGCATCATATTTAAAGAAACAACTGGTTTCAGTATATTTATCAAATCAATGTGCACTTTCTCATAATATAATTTAACCTTCTTCAAAGATGCACCCAGGAGTAATAGGTGGCATTTCCGGAATATAGAATAACCTCTTGAAGAAATTCTGTGCTGTATATGAACCTCATTTATTATACTTTAAAAATTGGCTAACTTTTTAAAAGGAATGGGCTACTCAAAATATTATCATAGCCATCCCATTGCATAACGAATACAAATTTTTGTCATCAAACTCCCATTTATCGATTAACACTTTGTTAATTAGATGAATTTTTCGGGAAATAATCAGAAATGTTAAAATTCTTTTTAGGAGCAAATTTTTTTAAAATAATTAGATAATCATAGAGTCGAATCCCTTTGTATATCATGCACTAATATATATTTTGATCTATCAACCTTAGGATCATCTATTTATATTTGCTGTACTTCTTAGTTCATTTAATCGAACTAAAGTACTCATAGTCTTTTTGTTCTATTAGCTGATTTAACAATAATTTCAAAGGATTATAAATCGTTTTATTTTTGAGTTGGTTCGATATTACATTTTTATGAGTACTTCGTAGTGGTCAAACTGTCAATATTCAAAACCAATGTCAGGGAAGTTTAGCATTTTTTAAAAATTATGATTGAAACTTATTTTTTTAAAATATTTTTCCATTCGTGAGTAATGCTTAGTATTTTAATATCAATAATGATCAAACCACATCGGTCAAAATTACAGGTCAAAGAGTTGCCCTTTTTAATACTCCTGACCAATAAATAGCGTAATTTAAACATTTTTTGCTCGTATTAGACTTTAGAATAATTGTTTACAAGTTTTTTTTTAAAAACTAACTGACATAGATGTATATGGGTAAGAATATAAATAAATCATATAAAGGATAAACGTTTTTTTGGATCCCACAGGTGTCGCCGCTTCCCGCTACTTAAGCGGATTATAACAATAAAACATTTTTAAGGACCATCCATCTAATATTTCTTCAATAAATACGAAAAAAAAGGATCCATGTTGAGTAAATGAGCCTAAAATAGTAGAAAATTTCTAAGTAATAAAATTATTAGATCCACTACACTCGCCAAAAAATTTTAGGATGTAGGCAATTTTGTTTAATTTTCCTCAAATTCTAGAACTTCATTTGGGTCAGTACCGATAATACCTTAAACTTTATCACTAACTTTTGATCCTAATATCGCTCGAATTCTGTTTAAAGCTGCACTGAATGGCAAGTATGAAAAATTAAAGAGTTAAGCCATGGAAAATCATAATTTTTGAAGATAAAATATTACATATCAGCATTCTCATAAGAAACGGTTATGGCAAGGTTTCAATGTGATCACCATTTTATTTTTAAATATCCATGTTTTATTTTTTAAAATGGTTTTAGCTTTATTTTGGGCTTTATTGAAGAGATCAAAATAAAAAACTTGTAAGTATAACGACATTTGGATAAAGAGAGGTTTCAAAAAAAGTCAACAATTAATCGATTTTTAGTTTCAAAATTTTCTAACATTTCAAGAATAAACTATATAAGATTTTCATCTATAACCTAGTATATATTTTGCATATATATTCGAATTTGCGTTGCAAAGTCAATTTTTTGAGACCCTTAAATATTTTTTAGTTTTAAAGATTTATTCGTTCTTTATACCTTTAGAGCTAACGCAAACAAGAACCGTAATTCTGCCCTTAAAAAATTGACGTAACGTTCTGCATGTTCGGTATAAATATTAATCAGAGAACCAGAACATTTACAAAGACTACTCTCGTTGAAGGGGAAAGATTTTCAAAAGTGTAATAATATAATTTCACTTCAAGACGTAATAGCAGTTTTTTATTAATTAATCACCACCCAGACCTAATCAAAAATCCATTTTAGGCTATAAATTTTTTGTTATTAGATTTTATCTTCCCAGTTATAGTTTTATAACATTAATTTATTTCTTTTATTTTTCCTACAACATTCATTTTATCACATGAGATGAAATAATATTAATAACTTCTTTTATCATAAAACATTCATATGCTGTCTCCTCAAATTTAACAATATAAAAATTAGTACGGAACATTTTACTATCATTTGGCTTACAACATCTAATGGAGTAATAAATGTATTAACCAGATATTTTGATATTAACCTAGTCCTTTAATGGTCAC
>LDMZ01001022.1:0-10452 GCA_001455285.1 Sphaeromyxa zaharoni
ATAATAAATAGAATATAATTAAATTGTAAACTAACTTTACAGAGTTAGTACTAAAAAATCCTCCTCGCCCACCTCGTGGTGCCTTTTAAGTAAAGCAATCGCTAAATTTCGGTTTCCGTTGCAAACTGAATTTATATTGTCGGCTTTTAACATCCGCACGATAATATATTATAAAATTTTCTATCAGCAAAAGCGTGTATAACTGAGCGTGAAATTTGAACGTAAATTTCGTTAATGAAATTATTAATACGTGCACTTGAGTATTATTATCGATGCTGTGTAAGAAAAACATGTTTTTGAATTCGAAACCGCTTACTTATATTATATTGAATATTCTTCCTATTCGATGCAGTACAGAAGCGGTTGTTAAATAAATATTTACGTTCTTAGCTGACCACTGATTATGCTACTAGAAATTAACTGATCCCATTGAGCGATAAAGAAACCACGTAGCTCCCAGGTTTCGTATCGAATTATCTAATCTACCGATATTCTACGAAAATTTAATTTTATAAAATTGTCTTGGCACTGCTCTTATTTATTGAATGATCTTATATTGGTTAATAATCTAATGTAAATGCAGTTTCACACTAAGAAAAGATTAAGTTAAAAAATTAGTTGTTATCTTCACAAACCTCTATATTTGCTTATGCTAAATCCGATATATAAATAAGGTTAGTGAGAAGATAAATCTGTTTAATTAAGTACATATGTGTATCAATTTGTTGAAGAAATTTAGTAACTAACAAAATCTCTGAATTAGTCGTCTTGGGACGGGTAAATTTGATCAAGCTTTTTACATACGTTAAGTGAACCAATGACTACCCAAAATAAAGACAGCGTAAATATGTTTTACTTGACAAGATACACCTATGAAAAATTTTTAAAATTAGATGAATGCTCTCCATAAATTTTAACAGGTAACTATAATATATTTTAAAAAACAGGTTGTATTTTAATTTGGCTAATGAAGTGAAGTGTGCCTAACCGATAATTAAAATCTCATGAAAATTATTTCTAACCATGCTGTTAAGTAATTTCACCTTCTTTATATGCCTTTGGTGCCCTATGGGAATTTCCCGTGGCTTGGCTGGGCGTCAAACACGCCATGAGTTGGGAGTTAACACCTTCATATGAAACACAATACCCAGTTTGAAAAGAATTTGAATTATTCATGGAAAGTAAAGTTTTTATGATTCTTTCATTAATTTAATTTACCTTTCATTCATTCTCGTTCATTTGTGAGAATGAATGAATGTGAAGTTCATGGTAAGCACCACAGCTCTCATAGACTTCTTAAGAAAAAAATTTAAATCATTTTTTATATTTATTCTAGTATATGGTCATTACAATAACTTAATAATCAATATGGTTTTAAACTACGCACGGCTGTCTAAATACAAACATTTCTAAAAAGTTCCCTCGCGTAATGAGATTCCACTAAAATCGTTATTTTGGGGTTTCTCTTCATTTAGTTAATGGAGTGTGGAATTTATCGTTTTCTTTTCCCGGCTTTTTATAAACCTCTTAAAGGTCCAAGGTCTCAGAAACTCCAGTTTTTTAGAGTTTCCCGATCAATGGTGACCTGTTGGCAGTTCAATGATGACTCAGGATTTAATTTAAGGGAAATTTTTTTAATAAACTATTTTAGAAAAAAATTAAAAGCCCTTGAATGTCAGTTTGTGCTTTATCTAATTAAACTCAAAATAAGGATAAAAATTCTAGGAGCAAAATGAATAATGTGATAAGGGGTTTGGTACTCGACCTTGTTCAAATGTAGTAAGCAATCCTTCTATTGCTCAAATGATGTTTTTATCTGAAGGTATATAAGCACAAATGAAGGCTTATTTTAAATTGAGTTGACGTGGAAGCTAAAATTAATTTGAAGAAATTAGTAGTAAAGTCGAAAAGGAACTTGGTATCAGAGTAAGCTGAAGTAAATTTGATGAATGTATTAATGAATTTTACTATTCATTGAAAACTGCTACTATTTTTCTGAAAGATCAGAGAACGAAGGCCTGATAAGGTAGCGTAGTCCTAGTATAAGGGTAGGTAATGGTGGTTGTTTTAGTAGGTTAAAGCCCAACACTGCCTGCCGGGAGCGCTGGGAAGCTCTGGTTGGCGCCTAACTTGACGCGAAAGCAGGCTGGAGGTAAGTCCCATCTTACTGAACTGCCTCCAAAAACATAAGGGGCAGCTAAAGCTTTTTTCCTCCATAGCTAAGAAAAAAAAATTTTTCCTGAAAGATGAAACTAAGAGTATAAACTTGAAGCTCCTTTCAATTATACCCTAATATTTAATGGCTTATTGTTAAATCGGAATAACTGAAGATTTGTTTTCCTAGATGAGGTGAGATTCTCTGTTTCCAAAAAAGCAAGAGAGGTCTTTCATCAGTTGAGACATCCGCGTATGTTACCACAGATGCAGTAAGAACTAGAAATATTTATGTGATTGCTTCTATAAGTAAATATGGGATGATTGATCATGTAATGGATGAAAGATTAGAAATTTTTTAATTTTATTTATTGACATTGAAGGGTAAGTTTGCTCAAAAGGGAATAAACAACAAAATTTTTTTGTTGGATTACGTTAGAATACATCATTATTTTGATATAAAATATGTATTTGAAAAGGAGGATTTAGAAGTTTTGTATTTTCCACATACTGTCCATGTTAAAATCCAATTGAAAATGGATTTAGTAAGCGGAAACCCAAGTTGTTAAAGGGATTGTAATGAATGAAGCTTAGGTAAGAGAATTAATCGCTTCAGGTTTCGATTCAATTAGTTCAGATGATTGTCAGGGGTATTTTAGGAAAATCACAAGATATGTAGCTAGATCACTAGTTAGAGTGAAAATGTTGACATAAAAAATTATTTTATTGATGTTTATTCAAGTTTTTTCTTACTTAATTTAATAATATTTCGGTTTAGTTTATGTTAATTATTTTTTTTATATTTTGCTTAAGTCAATTCATCAAATTTTTTGGCGTATTGGTCGGGAAACCCTATGAATAATCTCTCGTAAGGCTTTCTGATAAACTGTCGAAGTTTCAGAAAATCTTTATTTGTTATTCACGATTAGAAAATTAAGAATTTAACAGATTAACATTATTTTCAAAGAATTGCACAAAAAACATGTTAAAAATCAATGCCTTAAGTAATAAAATAATCTTTATGATTTAATTTTGGTAATCTTAAAAGTCTTTTTCCATTCACCTCTAATTGAACCAGTCAAATAAATAATGGCCTCTCAATATACTTTTATAAGTATTTTAAAAAATATCTTTTGTGAAATTAATCTATTTCTAGGCCTTGCTGAACCATTTTAAAAACTTTAGCTTAAGAATTTCTGATATGGTATGTTATGTTCTACAAATTTTGCACGGATTGGATAATATTACTTTCTTTTAATAATATGAAATGACAAATGAAGAATACATTTATTTTGATTGTTTAAATTTACAAAGTAACGTAATTTTTATCATACTCTACTATTTTGAAGTTATATCCTTCAGTTGTAATTTAACTTGTTATGTTTCATAATAAAATAGTTTTATTTTCTAAAATGTTTCTTTAACTTAAAAATTATTGTAAAAAAGTAACTTTAAAAGTCAAAACTTAAAAATATAGTTACATGTTGTATCAAATTGGCAATTTATTTCATCGAAATTTTTTCGCTTTTTTAATATAATTAAATATATTAAGTTACTTGGTTTTTGGATTACGTAACTATGTATGAGAATGATGTATGAATGGATTTTTCAAGATTCTGAAAAAGTATATTGGTGTCAGACATCTTAAGGGTGTTTGAGATACGAAACATTGGAAAAATATTTTGAATCTGTGTGCTGCATTAATAAAAATAAGAAAACATAAAAATGATAAATAATTAAATGAGCACATATTCATAATGAATATATAATTTAAAACGAATACGTGTATGGAAAAATTATTTTCATGTCTTGAGATATGTTATTAATGACATTCATAACCGCCAGAATAGATCGTTTAAAAAGAGCTTGGAAAGTATAAAAACTCTATTGGGCATTTTAAGCTAATGGGAAGTAGTTTTGAGATGTTTGTTTAAAACTACAATCCTTCAAAGCTTAATAACCGATGCCAAAACTATTTGTTTATCTTTGTTTATTTTTACTAAATTATAAAGAATAAATAAAATATCCGTTTCATAAAATGAATAAATATAGTTTCACATGACATAAAATAAATAATTCAATATATTTTGATAAAAGTACAATTAAATAAGAAGGGTATAGGTGGTTTACATATTATCGAAAATAGGAACTTGTTCCTTAGACTCACTCAAATTATTCTTTAGAACAGATTATACACAAAAAAATCAATTAATTCACTTAGTTAATCATGTAAAAAATAGATTGTATTTGTGTTTTTGATTTAATAAGATTTAGTAATTACATTCATTATATAAAGATCCCTTTCATTAGTGTGTAATGAAAAAAATCCAGACCTTATTTCATAATTATTTCTGCATATTTAGTGAACATATTTTAGAAAATATATATCTTGATTTGAAAAGTGCTATGTACCTATTATAAACAGAAAAAGGTATTTGTGTAAAATAAATGGAAAAAATTGCTCTGCATATATAAAAATGACGATTCAATTGGTTGAATAAATCTATAAAGTTAATCATTCAGTAAATTAATAAGATTAGACATGCTATTTATTCCTTAAAATTATGGGAATTACATAATTTGGTATTAATTCTTTAACTGATAAAGATGGATAGTGAGGGTATTAATGTCGTTGAGTTTTTGGGTCTGACAATCATTATCGATATTCTAAAAAAGAACCCAAATAGAAATGTCGTATTATCTCCTTTGAGCATATTTATGGAGTTGGGAATGCTCTATTATGGTGCTGCTGGGGGTACAAAAAATGAAATAGAAAATTTTTTACTTGGTGATAACAAAAAAAGTCAGCTACCTATTTCCTCAATAATTGAAAATCTTTGTGGAAAATGTTTTGACTATATAAAACGGTCGAAAGTTGAATTTTCCAGCCAAACCTCTATAGTTCTGGAGGATACTATATTTTCATCAATTCTAACGAAGCCTGAATATGCTGAGAATATTAAGAAATATTTTAGTGGTGAATTCGAAAAATGCAATCTTGATAACGTCGAAGAGTCCGTGGATACTATAAACTCATGGGTTTCGACTAAAACCAGTCAGACAGTTCACAAAGTTATTACACCTAACAATATTAATGGAAACACACTTGCAGTAATGTTGACTGCTATTTTCTTTAAATGTGGTTGGTTGGAGTCTTTTAATGAATCTGTCAACCAGATTGAGAATTTTCACGTTTGCCCTGTAGACCCAACCGCAGATTTACAAATGCTAAGATCTACTCGCAATGCGAACGTTCTTATGAACTATAAAGATATTTTTTCACTCTTAGTATTGCCCATGAAATTAAAAGAATTTAGTCTATGCGTTATATTACCAAATACAGATAAATCTGTTGTTGATTGCCTTGAATATTTCAGAGATAGCGAGGATATATTTAGTACAGTAGAAAAGTCTAAAGAAGGAAAAGTCGACATAAGGATCCCAAAACTAGAGTTGGAATGGCTTTATCGCTTGAAGGAAAAATTTAGTCAATTTGGATTAAAATTAATGTTTGATGAAAACTCGGCCGATTTTGGGAACATGATTGATGAGCCAGTTAATATAGAGGAAATTATACATTCTGTGTATTTTAAGCTTGATGAAGACGGTATAAATGCTGGTGCTGTAACTGTGGATTCTGTCAGCGCTTCATATTCTTCTTCAGAAAATTTATCCAACGTAAACACAGCAAAACCATTTGTACTTGCTGTTTTAAATACCACACTAAGAGTTCCTATATTTATTGGGTCAGTACATTATCCCTATTGCAAAATCTTATAGTAATTTTTTTAAAAATATAAACTACACAGTAGAGATGATTTATTTTAGAATTATTGCATATTTTGAAAATCTAATGATATTGTAATAAGCCTCCTCTGTGCCTTGGAGGTTCAGATAGAAATTCTGACTAAGGCAGTTTTCCACCCGAGCGGGATATTTTATAATGATCGATATTCGTAAATAAAAGATATTTAGGATACGACGTACATAGTTAATGTTTTTGTCAAGATGGATTTCTCACCCCGAAGCTCCTGCGATTGGTCAACAATATTTTTGAGGAAATAACTGCAATACATTCCTTGATCATACAGCGAAAATATGTTTAAGAGTATCAAATTGTCGCTTTTTAATGTAAAAGAATGAATTTGTAAATTATTTTTCATATATCTCCTAATGATCATTTTTATTGATCTCATCGAGCAGAACATATAGATTGAAAGGCACAGACTGGGGAGAATAAGAGTTAAAATTATTTTTTAATTTTATTGACTTTTTAAAATAATATTTATGATTCCAAATATTTTATTTGCTTTTTTGCAATTAAAGTGAAATCATATTATCTGGACAATAAAGATTCCACGTCTTTCTGTAGCGGTATTATTCTAAGTTATCGTAAATTTTAAAGTAAAAATAAAAAAATAATATGTTACTAAAAACAAAATTTAACTAATCTTATTATGAATAGTCGATGCTTCATTGTGTTTATACATATTCATTCGGACTAAAACTCGCGATCAACATCTAATCCACTACAGTGAGAATATATATTATTCTTTTTATACATATATTTGTTTTTTTAATTATGATTTGCGCCTATATTCTATTTGTATATAAAATTTCTTTTTTTTAATATTCCACAGGAACAAGAATATTTAAACAATTGAAAATAGATCAAAACCCCTATTAAAATTTTTTATTGTTACCAACCAGGCTTTCCGAAAATGCGATACATTCAGGTTATATAACTTTTAATTTTGATTATTCAAAAATCGTAATATATCAAAAGTGTTTAAAATTATCCAAACAATCAAAATCACTGGAAAAATTCATACAAAAATGTTTGATCATTTCAAATGAAATTCTGATTAAAGAATGGTTTATAATATCAACGTCGCTCATATATGCACAATTCTAAAATAAAATTAAGCTATCGAAGATCTGAGTTAGAATATAACTTTCTGACCATATATCTGCTTATCAAAGATGAAAATTCCTTAATCCACTAAAATTGGAATTCTCAACGAAAAAAATTTTAAAAAACTTTATCAGTCGAGTTATCTGCATTTCCTGGACAATAAATACAAAAACTCACATCTAAAAAGCGGTACGAAAAATTTCATTACTGAATTTTCAGTGACTCCAATTGTTTGGAATGATCAAGATTTTTATGCAAAAAAATTTGAAATTTAATTCATATTTGTAATACAAAACAGGTTTCAATAACCCCAACTTTAATATCAGAGAGAAAAAATGTTGGTCTCAACAGGTTAGGAAAATCGGGTTATTAATATAATTATATCCCATTGTAGATAAAAATGTTGCATGTATGTTGAAGCTGTCATGCATCAGCGTGTCATGTACCATTTCGAATCCCTTAGTAAAAAACTTCTATTTGAGAAGTGATTCTCAACCATTTCTGTCTAGTAAAACGCTAACCGAATCTCACGTTCGTGTGATATGCAACTTCATTACCTTTGACTGTTGTCATTGAACCCAGATAATTTTGTCAAAATCTGGCTTGGAATTACTAATACAGCGTCTTTCATTGGTTGTCTGACACGTCCTACATATTTTGTTGTTTAAATAAAGATATTTGGTTTTATCTTAGTGGTATGTAGTGTATTTTGCAAGCTGTCCATGTAGCACATTTTTGTCTTATTTTTAATTTTATGAAAATAATATAATCGTTGCAAACCTAATGAAATCATTTATCAATTCCCTATAACGAACTCATATCTACAGGTTTGAAATGATTTGAAAAATATTTTTTGGTTCATTGCAATTTATAAGCTACAAATGATAAGATAAGAATTTTTAAAAAATTTTCCACAGTTGAACTTTTTTTACATAGGATAATATATCCCGAACTAGTTAAGCTTTGTGCTAAGCGGATTAGGATATATGACGGTCACTTAAACACTAAAAATAAAAGATAAGTATTGTCGTAACCGCATCGTTGCGGCTTGGAAAAATTATAAAATTTTAGCACACTAGATATAATTATCCTATTACTTTATCAAGTGGATTACCTTTTTTTAAATGGGTGGAACCCACAACGTGTGGATCAGCCGTGAGTTTCCTTTTGCAATCCACGATGACCCCTCACCGGAACTCTATGATACTATTGATAAAAGAAGTCAACATTGAAATTACTTAATAAGACTTTTATGCAAAACAAAAAAAAGATTTCAGATCTAATGAACTCATACATTTAGTTATGTCATGTTTTTTTATCCAGATAATATAATACCATTTACGTCCATGTTAAACTGCATGTTTACATGCTCCTAGTTTATTTTAGCTCACAACCTGATTAAATCAGTAACAAAATTTTTCACCATAAAATTTGTTATTACAACATATAAAAATTACTGCTTACTTTCATATTAAATAAATTGTTTTGAATATTTCATTAAATTGATGCCAATGAACATATCAAGATAAATTAATTCGATATTATATTCGTAATAGGTCTTATGATCGTTAAAAAAATCTGACTTTTTACAAATTTTTCGATATTAAATAGCTGCTGTCTGATTTCTAGGTTATTATGATATAATTATTTAAAATATGCTTTGCACATAGGTGTACGCTAGCTTTAACGTAGGGTAGTTAAGAACTTCTCCGAATATTGCTCTTCCTTAGATATCTTCTAATGTTTGAAAAGCTTAAATACACTGAAGAGATAGCGATTGTTGGAGCAATCATTTTGCTTAATCAATTTATTCGATATTTAGAATGACAGTATCAAGGTTCGACTCATGTGAATCAAATTGTCATGTATTATTAGACTATGCAGTGTCTACCCTAATGAAATGATACAGTATTGGCATTAAGTTTTACTCCTGCAACACTGATTTTTACACTAGAATCTTATTAACAAAGCTCATTAAAAATAAATTTATATAGATACATTCAACAGATATATCGTTTGTTTTTAAAAGTATTATCTTGAAACGATTACCATATCATGATATATCCGTGCTTGTAGATAATGGTGGAATAATTATGAAGCTGTTTATAACTAAATATTCCAATTATCACTCTAAATTGCCATAAACTTAACCTTCTTATATTTAGTTTTGTTCTTATAATGTTGACTAATTCTGGTGACTTGAAAGCAACGAGCTGTTAGGTATTTGGTTTCCATGAGTGCTTAGAACAAAGCCCCTCTGTGTTCAATAGCTTTGAACCTGGTCACTACAGGAGTGATTCCGTAATGTAATGATTTTTTCTAAATATAATTTCTATTGTACCAACCTCCATGAACCTAAGATATTTGAGGCATTTGCAAACTAAGAACATGTTTTCAGGGTTATTTATACCTGTTATAAAAAATATAGCTTCAGTTTTAAGCATAAAGATATCATATCATAACAATATTGTAAATTTAAACTTTTTGAAAAAATTGTTATTTTCAAGGTAGGAAATACAAAAGTAACCGTTTCGTTTTTAAAACCTCTAGCACTCCATCTCTATCTTTCGCACCAACGAATTACTGCATTATTTTTTCTATTGAATTATATATGTTTTCTATGAGGACAAATTTTTAAATACGCCCTTTTGGACCCATGTAATCCAAGGCTAAATTATATTGCATTCTATGTAAAAATTTTGCACAAACGTAATGTTAGAAAGTGTTTTTCGATTTCAAGAGTTGTGTTTTTAACTTCACAAGGTTCCTGGAACTAAAGTATCAATATTTTTAACAAATACATGAGATGGCAGAACAATCGTCATGATTTAATTTTTGCAATTATTAAAATCTATCAGATTCAGTTATATAGGGATTGTTTTTATTTTCGATACTAAATTTATGGTAACTATAATTTTCAATAGTTTTAGAGTCAATATAACAGTATAGTCCATATTTATGGAAAGTTATGTTAAATTTTAAAATTATTTTTTTTTATCCTTAATTGCGACAGTTGAACCATATTCTGTATTGTTTGAACTTTTTAGGTTTTATAAAAATAATTTGAAGCGCCTTTGAATATAAATTTGTGTTTATCTCGTTTTTGCTAGTATGCTGAATGGCAAAATAAAATTTTTTTACGGGCTTCTCAGCATAGAACCATTTAATGAAAATCATAGAATCTCTTGTTAAAATTTCTTAGCGACTTAAATATGTTTCTACTCTGCGGCAGACCTTCATTGCGAGGCTTAGAACGGCTTACCTAGAGTTCAGTAAGCTATTTCAGGCCCGTAATATTCTACACAGAAAACGAAGGCTAGTGTTGGTAGCGTAGCCCAAGTACAAGGGTAGGTAATGGGGGTTGTTTTAGTGGGTGAAACTCC
>LDMZ01001094.1:0-13936 GCA_001455285.1 Sphaeromyxa zaharoni
TATAGACGCTGATCCTTGCCAGTACGTCAATTGTAAGAATGGTGGCAAATGTGTCCCAAACGGAAGCGTGTTTAAGTGCCAATGTACAGCCGGATATGATGGACTGACATGTGAACAGGAATTATGTAATCCAACAAGATGTGTAAACGGTGTTTGTAACCCGGGACTGAATTGTACCTGTGATCCTGGATATAAAGGAGATAATTGTACGGAAGCATCTTGCTTTGGGATCGATTACTGTGGAAGTGACGGTAAACAATACTTTTTTAAAGAATAATCAACCACTCTTAGGGAAATGTTACATAGATGAAGAAAATAATTCACGAGTTTGTATTTGTATAAACGGAACACTGGGTGATAAATGTCAGTACCGTTGCTCGAAAGGGTGTGTTCATGGTACCTGTATCTTGAGTAAAAATGTACATCTCTTATTTTGTTTCTAATGGTTATAGGGAAGATCTGCTTCTTGCGAATGTGATGATGGGTTTAAGGGAAAGGCCTGCGATTCAAGTAAGTATTATTAATCAAATTTTAAATTAAAGGAATTCTTTCAGATGATGATGATCGATTTGGAGTAAACTTGATCAATATCTTAACTCCCTTGGCAATTATTCTGGCATCTGGATTACTTTTCATTATGGCAATATATATTAGAAAATCTCAAAAACTTTAAAGTATCATTAATATTTTTCCGTTTTTTTCAGTATTAATGATATTAAACAATAATAGATTATATAATATTACTATTAGAATTATTACTGTGTAACAATTTTACTATAAAAATTTGACAGTACGGCAGTCTTTATCCCAAATTTTTAGATAAAAAATTCGTGAAAACTTTCAAGAGAATCAGATAAATTCAATTTTTTTTAAAAAAAATATTCCAGGAGTAAAAATAAAAAATATAAAAAATGAACATAAGGGTTTATATTCAATTTTTTTAGGGGAGGTTATTAAAAATGTGATAAAACGTTTTATCGAATTTCTCATTTATATCAAAATTTTAGTTTAATATAATATAACAAAAGTTTTGTACAGTATAATATTCTCAATATTTTCAATTATTTTTCCGACAAAACCTATGCCGTGTATGTTTACAAATTATTAATGAAGATTTAAAGAAGTATGGTGATTTATATTTTCTATTTGATCAAGCATTTTAGAAACATATTTGTAATGTAATTATTAAATAGTAGTTATCTTAGACATGTGTAATTAGTTTTATATATATATACTCGTGGTGGTAGCTAATGATTCCTGATGGTGATTCTCTGCTACATATTTCATAAATTCGATAAGAAAGACAGGGACAAACATTAGTCAACAAAATTTAGTTTGAAATTGACTTTTCATTGACCTAAGATCCTCAAATAGGGATGTGTGAAAAGTTAATGTGGACAGTAGGGAATCCAAAATTTGTGAACAGTAAGCTAGATATGATTTTTTTAATCAAATTCTTAAAGCTGATCGATAAAATTTAAAAATTGGTTTATAATAAAAATTTCAAATATAACTTCTTTAACGATGTGGAAGATTAAATATAAAATTTTTAAATTTTCTATATTTTGTATTAAAATTTGTCGGAAAAATATTAAAGTTCAATTAAAACCATTGTTTGACAAAAATGAGAAATTATCAAGTTGATTTATTTGTCTGTCTAACTACACAAGCAACATTATAATAAAAATTATTCAACCGTTAAAAAGTTATATTATTACAGATTAACCTTAGAAATAGCTCACTTAAACTGAAAATAACTCATATGAAATTACTTTTTAATTCAATATCCATTTGCGTATTAATCCTATTTCATTGTAATGTAAAGCCGAGAAGAAAAATAAGGGAACATAAGAAACTAAATAACCATGTATTTAGCGCGGTACATAGAACCAATATCTTAAACTTTTTCTTCACTTAACAGCTGATTCACACACACTCAAGGTAATAATTTTAAAATAAATAAAAATAGATACACAAGCTTCATGGGCTAAGAATTTTTAATTGGAATTGCTACATAATTCTATAATAAAACCCGTTCCTATACAATATTGATAGGTGAAAGTAATCAAACAAAAACGACTCGAAATTTAAAATTGGGATGAACATACATACATCAATTAAAAAATCAGTTTATTCGTATCTTATACTATAAAAAATTCATAGCCTTGCTGTAAATGGCATGTTATTATAAAAGGCGAAAAAAATGATCATATTGAAAATAAAAATATTAACAAATTATAAGTAGTTAATAATATATCCTTTAGGTAATACTAAATAGAATTGCATCACGATTAACCAATTACGATCATTTCTATAAATCAAAAACTATTATATATAAGTTTTAGTGATGTAGAAACATTGAAATAAACGTAAATCTGATTTTAGTTACATAAAATAAAATCTAACAAATTGTTGTATTTTTTACTATAATTACGTGTAGGTCTGTGAAGATAAACCACGACCGTTGAGGATCAAAAATTTTTAAAACCGAAGCTTCAATGCAAAAAAGAGGAATGAATAAAAGTATAGATATATTGACAAACGTTAATTGTGCCTATAATTTATAACATCTAAAACACATATGTTCACAGTTTTTAATCCACAGTTTTCGTGTGTTCCTCTAAATAGATATTTAGCGACGATTCTAGATCTTTCAATTTCTAAATTTATGTTAATATTATCGTGACAGAGTTAGAAAGTCACGGTATTTACCTATTAACCGGTGGTAACAGTATATTAGCGGATTACCTCGGAGCACATTTTAAAACCTAATTAGGCGGTCGACTACCACGAATAATTAATTTTCTAGTTTATTATATTGTATATAATTTTATGTCTTATTTCGCAGCAATGGAGACCCCTGCGCATTGGGTGTTCGGCGACCGATTAAAGTGCCGGCCCCGAAAATATGTGTGCGCAGGTTACAGTCTGGGACTGCTGATTCCGGGCACTACAATATATTTCAAACGACAAATATTATATTCAAAACAAAAAAGAGCAACATTGTAAAATTATGCCGACCATTTAAAACTTACATGTGCAAATTAGTTATTATTTAGTATTTGTAAAATAAATAATTAATTTCGAAAAAATTTGTCTATAAATTGCATTGACTCGTTAAATAAGGCATAGCATCATCAAATTTTATTTATAAGGGACTCTCAGAAATATAATTGTTTTTATAAAAAATTTTTCAGAAAATATAACAGGTATATATTTTTGAAAACACAATATTATAATTATAAAATCAAAGGCAGACTAAAGGAACATTATATAAAAAAAATTATCATCTATGCTGCATGGCCTAACCCAGTTTAACCGGGTTCAATTTATTTCAGTTGTTATTTCCAAAAATATTACTGAATGCTTCAGGTTATCAAGTCAAAATCAAAGTTTTATTTATTTTCAAAAATACGGTATAAAACCAAATTAAGCCATTTAGAAAAGTTATACGAACTATAATTTATTTCAGCACTACCTACATGTCGCTATATTATATTTAAAAGAGGCCTTAAAACTTAATACAATAATTGCTTAATATTTTATCATAATATGAATGTTATATTTAAAAATAATTTAGTCTGATAAAATATTTTTTAAGATAACCGGTTTGAAATGCAATATGATTAATAACAATCAAGAATATAAGAAGAACCATGGATTATTCAATAAGGAATTAATATATTTGAGTTCAGTGAAGTCGATTATGACGTCCATCCATTGGAACACAAATTTTTGTTAATTAGAATAATTTCTGTTCGCTTTAGTATTCATATACTGAAGTCTTTTGAAGCCATATCTAATAGTTAATGATTTGATTTCGTATTAAAAGCTATAAATACAATTTTTTTTAATAAAACCTTAAGTAATTATTAAATAACTATTTATTCTACAGAGCATAAGCAGAAAGTTTAAATTTTAACTTTTAATATAAGCCGAAAATCAATAATCATATCTTAAATCATGAAGTTGTTTTAAATCTAATTCGATGTTTTTACCTCAAAGGTATTCTCTTTAAAATATATTTTGATAGCTAAGAGACAATTTTTATGATTAATTAATAATTCTTTCTAAGTGTTAGTCATCTTTCGTAACATTTTTGATGAAATTTTCAGATAATCCGACGTAATATTGAGAATGTCATTTATTATCGGTAAAACACTTAAACAAAGTGTTTTCACTTAAAATATAATTTATTTATAGAAGTTAAATACGTTTTACAGTTAAATTATAGAATAGAGAGATTTATTAAATGAATATTTACGATTAATAAGATTTAATCTTGGACAAGATGCTCTTAGAAATATCAAAGATATTAAGGATTGTTTGATTGGAGCATGATTCAAGGTCGTACAATTATAAATTGCGTTTCATTCATTGTAAAAATTACTTTGTTAAGAAGTTCTTAAATCTATTTTAAAGTATAATATATCTTTTCATTACAAAAAAGGATTAAAAAGGATGAATTTAAACTTAAGTCTATTTATTAATTTTTAGGCTAGAAATCAGAAAATATACCGTTCAAGCTTTTTCGAATTCTTATTAAAATATTTTCGAAACAAAAAAGTGATGGAGCAAAAAGAAATAATTTTAATTCCAGTATATCAGATTAGTCAGAAGGTACTTATTGCATGTTGAATCGTACGATATAATCCTACTTTGTGAATCTTTGAAAAGTAGAGGCAATGAGATACGTCTTAAATATCTTGTGGACTATTTTTTTCGTAATTTTCTTTATTTTAAAGTAAATCTCTGATAGTTTTTATCTGGAAATTCATCAACTTTTAATATATATTTGAATAAGACGCACTTGGATTCATGGACCCTAAATAATGGAAGTTGTTGTAGTTCTAGCTTAATCCAAACCCCTTTCGTAACATGCTCTCCCTGCAAAACTGCGTATAGGGTTACTTTGAATTCTGTAGTATCGTACCTTCAACTCAACCCTGAACCAGTTAATGCAGAAACAACAATTGAGAATTCCCATAATTTTACCTTCAATCAGCCAACTATTTTTAAGGTGAATGATTCAAAAACTTCATTATAATAATAGTTTTGCCTGAATGTTACAGTAGAACTTCTTTATATGAGTAATGGAGTAGAAGAATTAATCGACATATGGCGCTTCAATTGCTTAAACTTTCGCAGTACCGGCATGATGGTTGCAAACAACATGTTGGGCGAGTTTACAAGAGCAGAAATAATTAATTCTAAAATGCAGTTTGAACAATTTATTTTTAAATTATTTTCATAGAATGTACTGTGACAACGATAGTTCTGGATTTAATTGTGCATATTCATGCACAGCACCAAATAACAAAACTTATTGTGATGATTTTGGTAATTTGCTATGTCTAGACAGGTCTCGTAAACCACCAGCTTGCATAGAAGGTTATAAGAATCAATCGTATTTACCATATAATTAGATGCCGATCCTTGTCAATATATTCAATGTGGTAATGGGGGCACTTGTGTTCCTAACGGCAACTTGTTCCTCTGTCAATGCATTGGTGGATATGGTGGATTATTGTGTGAACAAGAACTTTGTAATAATGCCAGCTGTATAAATGGCGCTTGCAGTCTAGATTTGAAATGTATATGTGATCCAGGGTATAAAGGCAAAAGCTGTACTGAAGTTTCCTGTATGGGGATCGATTATTGTGGAACAAACGGTATAACTAACTGAACAGCAAATTTTAATAATTTTAGGAAACTGTTACATAGATGAAGAAAATAATTCACGAGTTTGTATTTGTATAAACGGAGCATTGGGTGATAAATGTCAGTATCGTTGCAGGAATGGATGTGTTCATGGTACCTGTAGGCTAAGTAAAAATGTATAGTTATTTTTATTTAGTAAATGCTTTAGGGGAGATCTGCTTCTTGTGAATGTGATGAGGGATTCAAAGGAAAGACGTGTGACTCTAGTATGTTTTAAAAAGTTAATTATAAAACAAAAGGAATTCTTACTGATGATGATGATAGATTCGGAGTAAACCTGATTAACATTTTTACTCCATTGGTAATAATTGCTGCTTCCGGATTATTTTTCTTGATGGCCATATATATTAGAAAACAAAAAAGCTATTAACGCATCAGTAAATTATATTAATATCACAGCAAAATATTTCATCGTAATATAAGGTATTAGGATAAAATACCTGAGATTGATGTCCATGTCCGAAATCTCGTAACTTGCAAACAAATTTTCTAATACAGACATTTTATAACAGAAATGATAAATAAGACTAACAGATTGTTAAATATGTCTAGCTAATAGGTAGTCACGTGGAGATCTGGGCGTACGATTCTTCGTTGATATTATTGTGGTCGATTATATTTGGTGATACAGCATTTGCGAGAAATTAATAATATAATTAAGCTATGGGTAATGCCATGGATTTTACCGGTTCCGGTTTTTAATGTATTATAAAAGTTAATTAGAAAGGTTAATGAGTATTGTTTGAATTTCATTCCACTATATTGAATGATCCTTTTTATATTTTATAGTAGATTTTAAAAAATAATTTAACTTGAACTAACTAAATTCGAATGTTGTAATAGTGACTAAGGAGTTCTAAGCTTATGCAGATCATGAAATATAAACATATATATATATGTGGATCATGGATATAAAAGGTTCGAAAATCCAGCTATCAAGAATAGTAAACGAATTCCTTCTGAAGGAATTTATGCACCCTAATTATTTCGTATTATTAAAATCGTTTGACATAAACATATATGCAGTCGTAATCATTACGAAAAATAATAAAAATGAATATTTTAGTGGCGGAAAAAAATAAACTGTGGCAATTAAATTTCATAGTACCATTTAGATGTATGTTGATAAAATAACCAAATAAACGAAAAATAGCAGGATAAATATTTTTCGAAACTATATAATCATGTCTTTTCAAGCAAAATAATATTGTTACAGAAAATAATCCGATTCAAATTAAAAAAAACGTAAAATCATAAAATAATTAATGTAAATAAGGCAAAATATGAGTTAAACAAATTTATTTTGTTAATTAATTTATTCCACTTGATTGATTGAATATTCTTTAAATGGGATCGAAAAATCTTTTAGTCGATTCGTCACCCAGATTCTTGTTATATATATAATCTTTCATATTTCTATAATAATATTTTTCAGGACTTAAGTATTAAAAGAAAATTAGGACAAAATTTCTTCATGGTTTATTCCACACAGACATAAAAATAAACTGTATCTTACATATATTAATTATTTAAAGTATATAAATATACAGTGACTTTAATGTTTATATTTAATAGTAATTGATAAGATAAACTATCTAATTTAAAAAATTCAAAGACATATTATGAAGTTATTTACGTTGATGTTTGGTTTATCAAATTTTGATTTATATAAATGGTCCTAGAGTCTAAAAAGTAATCTATATATCTACTTGGCAGTTTTATCAGCTTTTTTTTGTACCTTTTTTAGGTGATCATTAACTCCATAACCCTATAAAACTATAAAATAAAGGAGGTAACATACTTCTTCTTCAAGGTTATTTAATATTTCGTCTTGTGCATCAAGCTCATCACCAATCCCAATTGCAATTTTTTTAATATCTTTTAAAACATCGAAAGTTTCTCTTAAAATTACAGTTGACAAAAACTTCAACAAAACTCTAAATTTTTTTCCATTTTATCTTCCCGTTCATCATGTGTAATTCTACATGGATAAGAATAAGCTCTTACAACACCACCTTTCAATATACTGTCTGCCATCAAGATCATTATCATCACGTGATTTAGTTGAATTTACCACGACATTCGGATCATCTAATTATTTTTTTAAAAATAACTTAGATATTAATTAATATAAATAATATATTTAAGACTTCTAATATTAATAAAAAAATATTTAAAATATCAAATTTTATTAAGGGGAGAATTCTGAAAAGATTGTACTCCAAATATTAATTAAACCATTTTTAATATGTAATTTAAATGACTTACATACAGAGTCTAGTTAAATAAATTAATAATTATATTAAGATTCTTCTTTTATAATAAGGTTCAATTCACATCATTATAGATTCTATAATTTTACTTTAGACCTAAGGTCAATAGATAAAATCGGGTAATAAGAAAATTTCAGACAACTTTTTTGATAAAATCCAGATAACAGTTTATTATTTTAATTCATACAATGAAAGATTTATTTCAGAATTTCATCAATAGGTAATGCAGAGTTTTGTAGTTATTTTCTTAGTGATGGAAACTAGCATCGTTAAAGTTTCTTTTAAATTTATACAACAAAATTTTTTTCTCAATTGATTTTCCCAAATCATAGATTTATTATCAGATTTAGGAAAGTGTTATATGATGAGTTACCGGAGTTGGAGTGAACGGATGAATGTAAGACACCAAATAGACAGATGTCAGGAATCGAAAATTGAAGCAAGGATATCAGCACTCACGTTATAAAATATATATGGCACCTTAAATGAATTCGATTGGATATAGCTAAGTTATAAGGACTAAAATTTGTGAATATTTTAGCAGATATAACTTCTTCATGCAAACCAAATTCTGAAAGGTTTAAAAAAAGGATCAATTGCTTGAAACACTATTCATTCTCTTTAGAGATATATTTGAAACGGTTTGAAAAATATATTTCCGTCATGAAAAATTAAATTATAAACTTACCATTCTGGCACTGACAGATTATTAGTTTTTAATATCTTCGAAAAAATTATTCGGCACTTAACCATTGCTAACAACACTACATATAAACTATTTCTGGTCGACATATAAGTGTAATACATGTTTTTGACTTAGATTTTAAAAAATCTCTCTATGTCCAAGAATATTTTATATAAATCTTGACTAATTATAATTCTTAGCATTTTGAATTTATGAGATTTACATTACCATTATTTAAGATAAGGATAGTTGGCTCATTAGAATTACATCTATTATTTATTTTAAACTTCTTAAGTTAAATAGCGAAATCAGTATACTTTTTACGGATGAGAACTGATCGATAAGTGAATACCCTAATTTTGCCAATTGTTCATTTTTAAGTAGATTAAATATGAAAAATTATGGTCAAAAATATTGATAACGATAATAATCTATAAACACGTCTAAAATATTTTTACCATAATTATGAACAAAATAATATATATATAGTTTTTAAACATTTTATAATACGGTATTGTTGGTTTAAAAAATAATACCAAACTATATTTGAAAACCATATTAATATCAAAGATTATTCCATAATAAAAAATTATAAGGTTAAAAACAAATAAGCGTTTTTTGTTCTTAAAGGCCTGAAAAATTTCTTGTGTATAATCATGAACAAATTATGCACCATTGTTGACCAATCACTAAACACATAACTAATTTACCTTTAGCATGTAAGAACTTTAATAAAATGTCTCAAATATTACAAGTTCTGATATTTAATCCCAATAATTCTAAGCTAGCAAATACATGCCACAGGTTTTTCATTCTAAATTTTTACTTTTTGTTAGAGTTTTTAATGGTTACACTATAATATACAACAATATAAAGCATTTTTAACATTAGCGGAATTAAATTTCAACCATAGAGTAATGCGATATATATTTTCAATAAACCATTCAGAGCATATTAAATATTTTCATGCATTCGATATTTATATTCTATTTTTCGAAAATTTAAATATATTATTTATTCCTAACCCTAAATAGATTGTAAAGGCATATTAAGTTGAAAATTCGATAGATTTTAGAGGTACGCATATATACTGCAACCATCGAAATCAGCTAGATGCATGAATAAAATAACCATAATCACATGTAAATACAATTAATATTTTTGACCAAAATTTTTATTTGATCTATCGAAGATAAAATAAAAAGCAAAGTTAGTGAATTAATTTCACTTTGCATCGATAGTATTAATATAAAAACTATAGTTTAAAAAAATCCTTAATTAAACAAAAGTAAAGAAATTGAAGGAAACTTAATCGAGTGTCTTACAGCTCTATTTTAATTAAACTAGAAGAGAACGATCGTACTTACATGGTATGGTTTTTGGCATATACTTAAACAAAACAGAACTATGCAAGAGTTAGAAATCACAATTAACCTTATCTGTGTAAATTCCTATGTTGTATAAACAAAACTTGAATATTATTTCTTGTTTCATACAGTTAATATTAAAGAGCGACTAAAGACTGTGTAAAGAAGGTATCTTAGATTATGTTAGGTCACTGGATGATGCTAGCTAGGGCTTTAAAATATATCTACCTATAGAAAGATATTATCTTATATTTATAAAATTTTAACAATATTTTGCAATAAAAGTAGTTATTCTCTAGAAAAATATAATGGAATTTAAAATCATAAACTATCGAGAACTCTATCCAGCTAAACCATTTAGAAATTCTTTAAACAAATTATTTGGTGATAAACCAGAAGAGAATAAATAAAAAATTTAAATATGAATAAAACATGTATAATTCAAAAATGGCGCTATTGGAAGCATAATCAAAATCTGTTTAAATTATAATGTATGGAATTTAAAAATACATTTTAATTAACTGCAATTTCAGTATCAGAAAGAAAAACGTTAAGTATAAAAAGATTCTCTGAATCAGAGTTTTACTGTGATTTGTATAATATGGTTTATATTAGCAAACCACAATACAAGGATTCATGCTAAAAAAGCTATTAACAATGACCACATCCTAGGTCAAATAAACAAACCACCAAACCTCATATTACACAAGAGAAAAAATTTAAAATGGAAATAATAATTTAGTTTACAAAAAGGCTATCTCGTAATTCACCTTAGTTTTTTCACATTTTTGTGGTGACTTGAAAAAAAATTTCAAACTTATAACCTCAAAAGTTCGTGTAACGCTACGTAAGCAAAACTTGAAAATCAATATTTTATGAAACCAAAAAATCAACTAAAGGTGTTCCTATTAATACATATTCGTTCTTCCGAGTATGAGCTTAACTATGAATAACCTTCCAAAAATTTTTGATAATTATTCCATTAGATATATTATTTCGACTATTACTATCCCATAAATAACAGTTAGGTTTTAAATTAATAATATATTTATGTAAAAATAAAATAATTTTAAAGAAACTTTGTACCGCAACCACTATATTTATATAGTCGTCATGTCTCAAATATTATCTAACACCGTTACAATTCAAGAAATAAAATTTATTGAAAACTTTCTTGTTCCCATTTATATGTATAATTATGTATCCCAAAAAATTATTTGAACAACATCAGTTTTTTCCTCTATTGGTAAAAAAGTGAACAATTATCTTATTTCCTAAAATAATAAATAAGTATTAGTATGTGTCACACAAATTAATATGTATTATTCGAAACCAAAATAATCACTCAACAAAAATAGTTTTAAATAATAAAAATTTTATTTTTCAAATTTATATTTAATAAACAAGGCGCTATGGGTAAAACATTAAACTCTGAAAAAATCAAGTGTTGGGCCGCTTACAAAACTTTCAAGATGTTTCTAATTACAATTAATCTTTATATTTCACCATCGACTTCGGTTTTTGCTTGAGAAGGTTTCTCAAAATAAAATTAGTTATTTTAGATTATAAGTTACTGAAAATATACCTAATCTCTAAATTTTCTTTGATATTAAATTAAGTAAGGTATATTTTAAAAATAAGTGGTTGGATTATATATAAAAAGATTTATTTTATTATACAAATCTATGAATTTTAAAATACTTTAATAAATATAAAATTAATCTAGAGAGATTTTTACATTCGATGAAATCACATATAGTAGCACTTTTTAAAAAAAGAGTCTATAAAGAAAAATAATTTACTAGGTAGCATATTGGAAAAGACATGCTACGTTCAAATAAATATAAATATAGTTAAAGAAGTATAATGATAACATAAATAACTATGAATTACTTTATGAAAAAAATTTTAACAAAGAATAATAACTTTTGTAATGTCCTTAGAATCGCATTTAAAAATTCTATCTTAATTGTTCGTATTAAAAACCCAATAAATCATTATGGTGTTTAGTTTAGGGTTTAAAAAATTAATCAACAGTTCTGGGGATAAATTAAATTGTAAAATTGAAGAATATATTTTTATAATTATTTTACGTTGAGGTTAAGAAATTATTAGTCATATTGTTATGTTAATACTTCTTTATCAGTAATACCACACTAGTGGATATCAATGAAAATATACAGGTTTTTGGATTACTTGAGGTATATTACATTTATAAAGGCATTACGTTCAAATTGTTACGAATCACAAACAAGGAACATTAATGCATATCCCAGAATGAACTTGTGAAGACGGTATAATGGTTAAAATATAGAATTATCTCTTGATATTTGAATCAGCAAGATTTTAATCATGGATAAAACCATGTAAATACTAAAAATCATGTTCATTACCACAATTAAATCTTTAGAGTTAAGATAAAAGAATTATAAAATATGAAGAAATCTTGTATATAACAGTCTTGTACTTATTAAAATTATCCATTAATCATTTCTTTAAGTCTTTGCTCTTCATATTAACTTGAAAAAAAATTTAAATTGAAGTTTTTAATAAAAAAACATATTTTTGACAAATAAGCTCAAATAAAAGCTTTGTTACTTATTAAAATATTTTTGAAAGCATGCTATTTTACATTTTATATTGGAGATATTTTTTTATTATTAATAAGTTTTCAAAAATACATATAATATTGATTAGTATGGAAGATGATTTAATATAACAGATTATAGATATTTAAAATTTTTGTAGATGAAAATAAATTGTATAAAATGATTTTAATTTTAAATCGAATTTATTCAAAAAGAATTTTTTTCAGATTCAATTCAAAAATAGGGAAAATACGGACAAAATCAAAAGTAGGAAAAAATGCCGAAATATCCTATTATTATATAAATTAAAGTATACTTTCATAACATTTTACTTGCACTACAAAAATTTTTATTAAATAAAGTTTTTCATATCTATAATCTTAAAATATTCAATATTTCACTAATAAAAAGTGATAGTAAAAATGATCATTTATATCATAAAAAACCCAGATTTGGGAGGATAATCGAGGTAAAGTTATTTATTATAAAATCGATCTGTTTCATTCTAACATGTTTCATGTAATCAGTGTCTACCACAATTGTGACCTTAAAAATTTTGATCGATAGGGTATATGAAGAAAAGACTATTTAAATGAATATAATGCTTTTATCGGAGATCAAGAAAACATGAAAATACTGAAGCATTTCAAACGAAACTGCCACCAATAATTGTAGAGCCCACATTCAAAAATCCAGTCTTGATTTCAAGAGCTCGTTAAAATATTTTCCAAGATAAACGACATCACAGGTATTAAGTAGCTTTTATTCCTAAGTGGATATATTCTTCATAAATAGTACTAGAATATTGCTTTCATACGATAGCAAAGTAACGTAGCAAAATTTACTTCGGATTAAAAAATATATTCGTTGTGTATAGTTCCAATATGAATCAACAGAAAAAGGAATACATACTCTATTATGCAGCATTTCCAACTAAAAAAAAGAACCGACCGATATTACTGATTGACTTTTTAAAACTTTTGAAAATGAGGACAAAAGGAATATTAAAAAACTAAAAAATGAAAAAAGACAATGTTATCCAAAATATATATACATAAATCAGATATAATCGCACATTTGCTACAGTAGAAATTTACCCTATTTTTTTGATACAGCACTAAATCTAAACGACTGAATAGTAAACAGTCGCCAATCACAGCGGAACATCTATAAAATGACGATACCCCCAAAGCAATTTAGGATGCGTGATTCGTTTTAAATTCATAAAAAAATCTGAAGATTTTTTTTTCTTAGCTATGGAGGAAAAAACCTTTACCTGCTCCTTATGGATTCGGAGGCGGT
>LDMZ01001176.1:0-14152 GCA_001455285.1 Sphaeromyxa zaharoni
ATTAATTCGTTAGCTCGTAGGTTGTCGGTATATAGATATATTGTTGCCTCGTGTACATTACAGTGGTTACTTAAATTAGTCTTATTTTGAGGTCTTAAATTTTTTTAATTGAATTCATCTCAATATATTCAGACCCTAAGGATCAAAACTGATCAAAAATTTAATCTTATGGCCTTTTAAAAATCAAATTCCGTTCATGGCTCGAAAAAACCTTTTAAAAATACACATTTATTGCCATTTTTAATTTAAAAATTAAATTTTTTTTTTGTAAAATCTATTGTAAGTGGCTATAATTTTTAAAAAAAAATATCAATAGTCTTTTATATTTAATTCTTCTTCAAAAATATCTTCACGCAGAAAAATGTTCAATAATAATTTTGTAAAAATATTTTTTATAGATTTTTACGTATTTTGTTAATACCTTATGTGATAGAAGCAATTATATTTACTAAACCATCATATGAAGTAAAATGAACAATTATTTTAACTAAAGGCAAATCATTTATTGATAAAAACTTGTTTTGAACATATATGGGATATTTTTTATTTCAACTTTCTAGTCCCATATCTTTCAATATGGAATAAATATAAAAATTTATTTAATTTAATAAAACACGTAATTAAAATTTAATTTTTCACGCGAAGATTGAAATTAGGGTTTAGGTAATTAAAAGTCCAGCGATTAAATAAATTTAATTTAATTCATGTGATGAGTTGGCAAAACATTAAAAATATAGAAGAAATAGAATGGATGGATGGAAATTGTAAATTTTCTTATTAATAGTATATATGAACATTTAGTTACATTTCAGGACGATACCAAAAATTATCCTAATGACAAACCTGACCTAGATAAAGAGTATCAATTTTGTACCGGTAAATTGTATTAAGGAAACATACTCCATTATATAGTGTCGAATAAGCCGGTGAATGTTGACGATTTCATGAATTTCTATGATACACCTGACCAAGAAAATAATGAAAGCCTTGGTATGTTTTCTTAATTCACTATGGTTATTTTTTTCAAGGCAACATAAAATTTCAAGAGGAAAATGATCATGTTCCGGTATAATTATTTTAAATATGATTCAAATACTACAGACCCAAGGAAATGCGCCAAATTATAGCTTAAAGGAAGTCGAGGTAGCGAGTGAAAAATTTGACAAAGTGCTTATGGCTCTAATGGGGCCAAAAATGGAATTTTCAGAAGAAGAAAAGGGAAATGAATCTTTAAAAGAAAAATCTGAAGTGGAACAGGCATCACAAAACAGCTCTGTGAAATGCTTTAATTTAAGAGTAATAACAATCCTTCGTATTAATGTATTTTCTTAGAATACGTGTCCAATGGCTGTAAAATCTTCAAACAATGAAAATGATTATAATGATGCTTTCCCACGTGAAGTGAATAGTGTGGAGTTGGAAAAAAATAAAAATAACTCTGTCAACTTAAGAAGCGACAATGAAAATAAGGTTGATCATAATAAAATAGAAACTGTTTTATATCCTTTGAATCATATATATTATGTTAGGTTCCTGATGAGATCGAAAGTAAAGGCGATTACAATATATTCGTTGTAAAATTTTTTTCAGGCCATGATATTTTATGTTTAGGAAGTGTGTGATAAATTATCGATAGTTTGTCAAAGATCAATTATTGGGAATAGCAATGAATTAATGGAAGTTAAATTTAACAGTTACGATAAAAATTACAAAAATGATCCCGCAGCCAATGAGATGAATAATAAATTTTGTTACCCATTGGAATTATTTGACCCGCCTTCCCACATAGTACTATATTATTTGAATTCAAATAAGACTGCACGTTACAGTTTTCAAGAATATGAAGTGTTTATGAAGAAAACTACGTCATCAAGAAAAACTTCTCCATTTCCATTTGGAACTCCCACCCCCATATTATCAGATAATGGTGAATGGTTTCAGCCAGGACCGATTGTATTCACTTTTAGACAATCTCAAGATGGAGGTTCTATATACTTGAATCGAATAGATATAGATCCTATACAGAGTCACAATCATTTCCCGTTAAAAAAGAAATTTTTAATAGTTAGATGTGAAGGTAAGATAAAAGGTACCGAAGTATTAATCCCGGATTTACAGCCATTTCCGGATCCACCACTACCTGGAATAACCATGAAAGAAGATATTTCTAATATGTGTAAAGATGCCAAGAATGCGTGTGGTAAAACTCTGTTTGAGGTCACAAGTCATACTCCTAACAAAGAAATTGCAGAAGAAAATAACTATACTACAAGCATTGAAGGCAATAAAATTGCAGAAAATACTTCTACATCTACAAACAAACATTTATCACTTGTAATAAATCACATGTTATCCGGTGAGAGTGTTATTTATCTTAAATTTTTTGCTGATGATGTATTTGCAATGACACAACATATTCTGGACTGTAAAAATCTACAGATTCAGCAGTTTAAAAGATATCGAGAGTGTAAGAGAGCTGCACAGATAAGTATTAAGGAAATTAATTCTTCATCTGGCATCGTGGAACCAGCTATAGAGAAGAATGTACTTGCGGAAAATAACCAAATTTCTCCTCCCTCTTCCTCTAAAAATACATTTGGGGGATGTCAACCAATTTCACTTGACACACAGCCTCAGCAATTGGAAGAAGATCTAGAGCCTAAATTTAATTTGAAAGCAAAAAAATTAAAACAACATTTGGAAAAGCCAAATAATGATCAATATCAGAAAATACAGCAGCATCAGCATATTCAAGCTCTTGACAAAATTCAGCTAGATCAACTAAACCAGGATGCATATTCAGATTTAGATCCTAAACTGTTAGAGCAATATCAGCAAATGCTGGAACATTCCCATAAAAATGGACATAGCCGAAACCATAAAATACCGGCGAACCATCATTATTCATCAAATATGAAGTTACTGCAGGTTAAGCCAAATTCTGATATTAACTCTGATGTATATTCTCAACAGACGCAACATAATAACCAAATTAATTATGGCGTACATCACCCAGAAACAAAGCAGATTATTCCTCAATTTCAGACCAGTATACAACCCCACCAAACACAAAATATACATCATAAAGGAAATTTTAAGCAGATAAATATGTTACAAAAGGATGATAATAATAGGATAACGTCCAATATAAATCCCCATCAAAAACAGCTGTATGAGACAGTCGAATTTTTGATACAATGCCCACGAACTGGAGAGCTCAGAAAGGTTCGTGGTTATCGATGTATAAATTCAAACTCCATAAACCGAACCATGAATCAAACCAAGCAAATTCCGCAATCTATTATGTATCGTTACCCACAAGTTTCACAAATTGTACATGGAGGAAATCAAAAATATTCACAACCTACTGAATACAATTATGTAACGGCTTCACAAGTTGTAAATACAGGAAAAAAACGAAATAGATCACCTATACATTTTCAACCTACTCAACGTATTCATCCAGTGATACAAGAGCTGATTGGTAAACATCCTATCCCACCTTCAATAAATGTTGATAATCAAGGACCTAAACAAGCTCCAGTGAGAATTTTTAATAAAAATAATCAACATTTACAGCCCAACGAACTGTCGCACAAAAGCCACGGACATCAGAAAATGCACGGATATCCACCTCCAATACCAGCTCAGCCAGTTATTCCTCGTCAGCCTATGGATTTATACCTAACCCCTGTCTCTAACCATCAGATGGAGATGGGAAAAAATCAACAAAATTATGTAATGTATGCTCCCCGCTTACAAGGCCACCAAAGGAACCATCAAAACAATCCACAAATTGAACATGCACAATCAAAACAATTACAACAAAACTTATATCAAGAACCGGCAGTACCAGCTAGCAGATATTCTCAAGTATCAAAACAATCAACCGCTGAGGCCGATAGGCATAAAGTAAATTACGGAACAAAAAGAATCTCCAAGCATAGTTGTCTCACACGACACAATAAATATAAAAAATGCAAGAAAATTAGTAAACGTCAAAAGTCCACATCCTTCTTAAAAAATTCATCCAATGCTAAAACCAAAAAACATAAAAAAAACGTAAATTAATATAAAAAATACCTCAAAGTAAAGAATAATTTGATTCAAACATGCTGAACATTGGATCTATTCAAGAAATATCAAAATATAATGGAAAATCTTAAAAAAACACGAAAACATACCAGAAAAACAAAACAGTTAATATATGTAATAAAAGAAGAAAAGTCGAAAATTTTAATGGTACTTACAAAACATTTTATTGATAATTAAAAATAGTTGAATCAAGTAACGAAAGATGAAATGGTTGAACAAATTTAAACAGAGAAATATCGAACATTTTGTCAAACAGACATTTATCACCTACCATCGAGGAAGCCATATGAGCTACAAAGCTCATTCAAAAGATATCTAAAAAATTTCATATATTAGAAATATTATATTAAATTTTAAAATTATGTGTCAAGGACCATTTTTAGTTGATATATATTTTCAGGAGTTTGTGGCAAATATAAAATTATTTTGGAAAATATATATTTCCATTTTCAGCAATTATTGAAAAGTATAATTTAATTAATTAGGCTCGGTAGAATATCCAAAATATTTTTTCTTAACATAAAATCCACAACAAACCAAGCATAACTTGTTTATGTGAACTATTTTCTGTAATATTAATAAATAGGAAAATTAAATTAATTTCCATGACAATTATTATTGATATGTTAAGACTGTGCGAAAGATAGAAACATATATTGCTGTTTTCTTCCTGAATAAGTATATAAATACGAGCTCATAAAATATATTATAGTTTTCCTTGGTTCTTGTACATAAGAACCTAAAATTCATAGTTATTACCGACGAGTCACAGAATTTTCATAAAAAAGCGTTTAACTAATTTGTTTACACAACTTTCTTAATTAATATTTATGTTTACATTTATATTTTGTAATTATGTTAATTTTGGCAGCTTGAACTGATTTTTAATTAAAGTTCTTCCATGACTTGACATATGAAATTTGTTAAGTCTGGAATTAGATTATTTATTAAAAAAATGATTTTGATATGGATGTACCTTTCAATTTTCCATCACTTAAGATTGTTAATTTAATAATTGCTATTACTATTTCAAAAGTTTCTTAATTTAAAAATATTCGAAATATGCTTAATACACAATAGCAAAAATAAAGGAAATCTATTAAAAAAATTTTATATAATTGTAACTTAAAACCCCTTTACAATAATTACTTGATGTAATTTATCTAGATTTGATAAAAACCCCATGTAACAATTTTTGAATTCATACCTTTATGTAAGCAAATTGAATGAAAGAAACGGATTAAAATTAATTTTACATTTAATTCACTTCTTCAATAATTTCAATTTGGTTTGAGATTTATAAATTTAAATAATTTATATTGTTAATTTTTTTATGTTTTTAGAAATTTTTGAAGTGTTGTTTAACTATTAAGACAGGGTATGTTTATGATTTAGCGAACTTATCAAAGATCAAAAATATAGCGACTGAAGAATGATCTTCTTTCGCTCCGTCCTCTTCATTTTATTATACAAACCAATATAATTTAAAAATAATTTAATATTTAACAGCTAAATTGTCTCTAACCGATCCCCTCTTATTGGTGTGGATCTAATGTAGGAACCATAGCATTACTTTTCAATCCTTGCTCGTTCTATTAGAAGAATCCAAAAAGAGGTATTAGAATTAAAAATGCATCAATTAACAAGGTGATATTTTTTACTTTATAAATCGCGCAACAATAAACATAATAACTTCAGTTAATAATAAAAATTTTTCTACCATATAATAGTTATGAAAAACTTATAGCAATATTCTTGAAATATGTGTTAAAAAATAATATCCCAAAAAGAGGTCTAATATGTATTAGAATGTTTGTCAATTAAAACATTCATGTGAAATATATACAGAATACTATAAGATATATGCAGAAAAAGATGAATAAAATAACGTAATTATATAATTTATAAGTTAACATTAATTATTAGCAAACAGACAAAAAGTATTAAAATTAAGAGATTTATAGATTCTTTATTTAATTTATTTTTTTTAATGGAATAAGAATTATCTTTCACAGATTTATTTTTAAGCATTTTCATTATGATGAAAATCTAATCAATATACATTTATAGATATTTAAAGCAATAAAAATTCCATCATGCTATAGTAACAGATCAAAAACAGTATTATATTCTTCACAGAAACATAATTGTTTTACAAGAGAGAGTTTGATGCCATACCTCCGGTAAGTAAATAATAATAATTTTCAAGATTTAAGATGTCAGTTATTTATTGGAAATTTATACGAATAAAATCTGTTTCGTTAAGTTTATCTCAAAATTTGAGATTTGTCATATTAATTCATATCTTTTTATAGTTTAGAGCAAAAATATTGGTAATTTATTTCCTAAAAAGTCTTGTATAGTCATGTTTAATAACATTTTTTTATACATTATTTCATCAAAATTATAAATTAGTTGATAGTGATTTGTTAAATACCGTTCATTCATCAAATGTATTTTTTAACTTGGAGAATGCTAGTTTTATAAATTTAATAATATTAAATTTTTTTTGGATATCAACAGATCAGTCCATTGACAAGTAAAGCAGGTTCTTTCCAAATTATTAATAAATATGGGATTATTTCGTATTAAAATATTATGGAAAACCAATAAAAAAATCATTTATAATAAAATTTAAATCATTGTTTTTTAACGATCAAAAAAGAAATATTTAAGATTGATAAATAATAAAAAAATTATTTTTAATGAATACTAATCATAATTAAATATTTTTTTTCACATTTTATTAAAAAAGAAATACATTGTTTTATATTTAATATATTATCGTTATAACATTGCCCTCTAACGATATTTCGTCACTGGTTGGAGAAGTTCGGGTAATTTTAAATTGTTTAAAAAATACACATTTTTAACGCGGAGGGGATCAGCCGCCTATAATTATCTTTATATTGCTTGGTTTTTTTTATTCTATTGATAATTATATTGCTATGGATAGAAATAACAATTTTAAAAGTGTCACACACTGGGTTATCCAAAATCCGGATAGTCGACTCCTTAGGCCAATCTACGTGCGTCGTTTGCTGAACGCTTCAACAGCAATAGGGCACGACAGTTTAATTTCTATATTTTTATTTATTGAAATGATTAAAGGATGATGAATTTTTTATTATATTAATAACAGCTTTTACTTAATTTTGTATATTCGAATCCAATAAGCTAAAAGTTCCATTGAATCAAGGTAATCAATTAATGTCTGTTTAATTTCGATTTTTGGTAAAATATAAGTCGCTTAAGATAAAAAATAATTCAAGTATTGAAAATATCCTTATCGTTTAATAAAATTTATTTCAAGAGGTACGTAACATGGATGAGTTTAAACCTTATTTACACATGAAGTTATTTACCTTAATTTATTTTATTCTAATAAATTTTTGGATTGGTTCTCTAGAGATTCAAACGAACAAAAAGTTTTCTTCTAATTCAAAATGATCTAAGCATGCATATGGAAATTAATTTATTCAATATTGGCTCACACCTGACCAGTACTGACTTTTCAAAAATTTTTTTTCAACGAACAAAACAATCAATAACAATAGCAACATTTCATGTTAAATTTGATGATAGCGAATTAGAAGAAATTTATTTCCATCCGGAAGTAACTGGGTACATAAAAAGTTCAAAAATCGAGTTTGTAGATTTTTTGAAAATTAAAATAAAAGCAAAAATTGATTATGGTATCAATAGAGCTAGCCTGACTATATCTCTTATTCTTTATATTTTTATTTTTTTACTTGTTTGTACAAGCATTAATGCTTCTTACTAATTTTGAGGAAAGTCCAAATAACTTAAAATAATTTTAACTTGCTGTTTTCATGCGTACGTTGCATTTAATACATAAAAAACCAAGGATAACGGGAAATTAGTACATGAAAGCGCTTCAAATGCTTATTTATATATGGATAGGTGGTAAAAACTACTGAGATTTTCATGTTCCGTTTTGTCATATATTTTTGATTAAGATATATAAATATAGTAGTGCGTTGGCACTATTATGACTATTTAGACCCATCGATGATGCTGGAACTGAAACTAATTATTTATACCGCAAAATTAGTTTTGAAAAAGATATGTCCAAGAGAATTAACATTAGATTCAGTCCCAGGAGCAATCATCAAACGTGTGTTATATTTAACACTTACGTTTAATTAGGAGACAATTCACTGGGTTGTCGCACATATGTTTAAATTTTTATAAATAAAATGGGGCTGTTCAAGATACACTCTGATGTGACGTAGTTAAGGTAAGGCTATCAATGTGGTATAAAAATTTACACAGATATTCTGATGCAGAAATATTATGATGGATTTCGGCTGGTCTGAAAGTTGTTGTATGTTTTTTTTCCAATAAGGCCTATTCAAATACCTACATTACCAAAATAACTTGCATGAAAAAATATTCTGCTTTATCATTGTCCGTGATAACACTGTTATCGTAAATATCGGTTCACTAATAAATGTAGTTGAACGATGAGGTCTTAATCCATTATATCAGAAATGTCTTTTATACAATTACTGTAGCACTATTTATTTTAAAATTTGTAATTTGGATCAAAAATTGTAGTGGTGAACGCAAATTGTTATGCCATCATTTTTATTATATATTTTCACGGTTCCCTTTGTTCCCAGACTATTAAAATAACGTAAATACAATTAAAAATTTCCGATTATCAAAAACCTATTACAAGTAGAGGAATATTTTTTCAGTAGCGATAGTGCACCCACTTTAGAATTTTTCATCAAATCCATTATATTATCTTATATTGAGCATTTAAATCAAAAACTATTTTCAGTTGATCAAATCAAATAGGTAGTAACAACCTAACACAAAATCTGTGTACAGTAAAATGAAGAAAATATACTTTAAATAAAACGGCAAAGAAATTTTTTTTCAAAGACCTTAAAAAGTAACTCACAGATACTATTACCTGGTGACATTACATGCTTAAAATATTCGTCACTGGAATTACTTAGAAATATTATTAAAAACTCTTATAATATTTGCAACTCTAACAGATCTATACATGTAGAGTGAAATTTTTGCAGAATTATGCATGTCATATAAAAAAACGCGTACCATACGGTTCTTGAATTCAATACAAGAAAGGTATCACTGAAGCAGATTTGATTCAACATACGCATTAATTTCTTAATACTATCATGAAATGTTCTTCTTATGTTATCCAAATTACGCATATAAAAGAACAAAAATTAACTTACGTGAACAATAACAGTCAAAAGACTTTAAAAAAACTTAACGGACGCAACAATAAAAACAGTTATTATCCATTAACGCGCAGGGCCCGACGCACGAGATTAATCGTCATTTCGGTATCACAAGGATTTTGCGTTCTACATGGTATGTGTGATTTTTTCCATCTGAGTTTTCAAGGCAACTGCAGCCGGGGCAGCAGCTTTTGGTTTAGGAGTTTTATTCTTTGGTATTTATTTGTGATATTAGTTTAATATGTTAGTATCTAAGAGCACTATTGGTAGAAAAATTTTAGGATCAGTGGTCATATATATCATTTTTAAATTATCAATATATAGGGTATTGGAGCAACTGATGGGCTGTCTAGACGTGGTTTTCGGAAGGTAATGACCGTTGATGAAGCGAAAAGCATTCTCGGAGTCTCGTTTATCTTCATGTATGACGCTTTACCTTATAGATCTCTAAAAAAGAATGATATAGTTAAAGCTCATAGACGAGGTATGTTAAATAATCATCCAGATAAAGGTTTGGACTTTAACTATTAGATGTAACTATCAGGTGGATCTCCTTATATTGCAATGAAGATAAATAAGGCAAGGGATCTTTTAGTCAAGGGTCAGTAGATTGTTTTTGTAGCTATTAATAATATTAAAATATTACAGACTATTTTTTATACATTCTTTGTTTTACTTTAATTCAACTGACAGTGGACGGTAGTTGTCAGAAACGTTAAAAAATGATCTATAAATTTTCTATCTAGTTTATTCACCTATTGAGAACAAGATATATTTAGAAGTTCCTGTATTCTTTCTTGAAACCATTATATCACAGTTTGAGGTGAGTGAAAGAAGTTAGAGTCATTTAAGATATAAAATACAATGGAAGGATCCAATTAATGTCTCTTCTGACTATAACGATGAGTAACAAATTTGGTGGATAGTATATTGCCATAAAAATATTCTTGGTGTTCCCTCTTTTATTAATAACCTAGCGTCAGCATCTAGTATATGCCTATATTTGTTGAAGGTTAATTCTGTTTTATATTATATATCATTTGGTGGCTGTAATAGTTTAATAAGTTTTTACGGGTGAACTTCACAGAGACCATAAGAGTCCACAGCAATATTCAAAATAAATGGCAGATAAAAAAGGTTTTATCGACTTTTTGCTATCTTGCGATGGCTGAATGGTAAGGGAAATGCTCATTTGAAGATTATGTATGTTGAGTTATAGCGTTATTTTCAGACAAACGTGCATGTCGACACAAGATATTTTTTTGATTCAACCATAAGGGCCCCTTTGAATTATTAATTTTGGGACCAGTTTTGCGGTTGAACATTGTCTTGAAGATCGGGGTAACATGATATTAGGATAGCTAGGAATTTTTATTTCAATGTAAAGAGGGTCCATTTTTTCATTTCAGTATGTGGGAAAAACCGCTGTCAGTAACTTTTGTTTGTTTAGTAATATTGATCTATTTCCAAACCGGTTAGGCACAACTTAATGTACACTCCATATGGACGACATTGGTGGAAATAATCTGCTATAGCCACATACCAATCCACCTATATATATCTAAAACTACTTGATTAAAATCTACATTCTCGGTGGTGAAGACTTATCTACCGTACATGCTTCATGAATTCCAGTGGTGTTATCTTTAGACGGTGGATGAAATATTGTCCAAAAAGACAAACTAAAAAAATACGATCTGTATTAAAATTATTCGTGATTACAGATAATGTAAAACTTTTTAATTTTTTTGGTACAAACAAGTAGAAATATTGCATGATGAACCACATTTTTTAACAAAAAATTATCATAACCTTTTAATAAATATATCTTTATTAACAGAAAAGATTAGGTTATTTTTTCATTTTATGACTAAGATAGATATGGTTTAATCAATTTAGATATAAGCTGAGTATTTTTGGGAATGCATATTCTTAAGGAATTAAAATGATTGTGTAAGTTCTTTGGAAAGCATCAGTTTGCTGTCTGAAGATTAATTGTGGGTTCAAGTCTCTACCGTCTCACCCTCACATCATAAAACTTTTATAAACATATGATTGTAAATTTTTTGTCAAGGAAAATTTATGTGGTGCATAAAAAATAATCATATTCTAACCGGACAGATTGAAGGATTTTTGAAAGCCACTCACGCTTTATAAAAGGTAGCAGATCAAGTATAACTAGTTTTAAAAAGGAATGGGATATTTTTCATAGAAATATATTTTTCTATCAGCCAAATTTTTCGAATTAACAAAATAGCTATGCCGACAAAATTGACCAATACTCCCTGATATTGTATCAAGCTTTGTTTCGTCCAACTGAATTCTTCAATAATACATTGTGTACAGTGAATTTTGACAAAAGCGTGATATGCATGTTTGAATTGAAAAGTTTCAGTTTTAATAAACAAGTTGATTTCAACTCTGTTGTAATAATTTTTAGCAGCTGAATATATTTTATTGAAATGATATACGTAACTGGGAGAATACGCCAGATTTGCCTATTTCCTTAACAAATTCAATGCATAAAAAATAATTACAACATTACTTGAATAAACAAACATAGATAAGTAACTTTGTCATTTGAGGATAGTCTCAAAAATGATTCAATTTAAATAAACAGATATAAAATTAATACATATCTTTCTCTCATATTCAATCCAGAGAAATTTTTTAATATATATAATTATTCCATTGAAAATCACAAAGCATAAACAAGAAAGTAGGACTAACATTGATTTAAATTACTATTGAGAATTAAAAAGTCTTCTAGTCCTGTGAGATCAGTATAAAAAAATTTATAACCTCGAAAGATATAAAACATGGCTATTTGCAATCCCTATGTGGAGCGTTTCGTGTTGCGAAAAATAACGAAATATATAGCTTCAATTGTCCAAATTGTGATGTTCAAGTTTGACGAATCTCGATTGGAAAATGACTTTGGATCACAAAATATAACTGAAGTGGTCGAGAGCTGTAAGATGGAGTATTCTTTTGCTTCTGTTAGGTTACAAAAAGGTAGATTCGTTAGTTGATATCGTTTCACAGTTGCTCATAGACCTTACTAGCTATTCAGCAACAACGTGTCCGTTAAAGTTTCCTAATACGGATGATATAACTAGTTTTCAAATGATGGTTAAGCCTGATGAAGTATTGAATCATTGATTAAAATACCTAATCATAGGGATTTTACGAAGGTGGAACGTTCTTATTTAGCTTTCTTGCATATTTTTTTTCTGAATCGACATTCTACGTTCTAGATTCCTGCTAATTACCCATTTGATCCTCCCACTGTAAAGTGTCTAAATAAAGTGAGTAATTTTGATCCTTTACGTTGTTCTTGAATCAATAATCGTTTAAACCAATTTAGTATTTCTTTTTAAGGGTTCAAATAGAGCTAGATAACTTCAACCCTACTTTTGCATTTAAAATAAAAAACTTTTACTATTTTTTTACTCTTTTATTTAATGTGCATATGTTTCCTTATTGTCATGGGTGCCTTAATCGTCGCTTTGATAATAAAACTTTTTTTAGCATTAGTAATTGCTATTATATAATTATTTTTGACCTAAAATAGTATTCATAAAAATTTCATTACTAAGATATAAAAAAGTGTGGTACCGTCGTATATACAAGAGAACATGTGATCTGTAGGTAAATTGCTTTTTTATGTTGTATCTAAGTGGGAAAAAATGGTTTCACAAGGTTAGATAAACCATGGATAATTGCATCATTCACAAATTGGTTTAAATAATTATGTTCAGTTTTAGACTCCAAGCAAACATATCGTGGTTGCTATGGGATCCTTGATATACGGTATTATTATTTTAGACCGATGAAAAAAAAGAATCTTTCATTATTCATGCATGAGTATTTTGAATATGCTAAACACTGTACATTTTGCAAATAAAAGGAAGGCTAATTTACAGATTACTTCTTGTTTCATGCATAACGATCTCGAAGGTTTGTTACTACTGTATTAAAGATATTTTTAGGCCGAGTTATTACTCCCAAATAGAGCAAAAATTCCACATAGAGGGCTATATTTGAGCTTCCGTGTCGGCTAACAAGAACCCGATGGGGCGGAGACCCGAAACTTCGAATGGGTCGAGACATAATGTATACCAAAATAATACGACACTGTAGCACACCTCCTAAACCTACTTTATATGGAATATATCTATTGTTCTATTATCGGTTGTTCCCGGGTGGAACCGAAATATCGTGGTTCGGCAGGGTTTTCACGACAATATATCTTTAATAACTGACTATAATATACAAAATTTTATATCAGTGGTAAGAACGTAAACACCATGATTTTTATATATTTTTTGTAATTGACGTATCATTCGGTTTTTTAACGAATAAACATCTAAGGTGGAAATACCGGGTTTTTCATCCAAAACCTGACGGCGCATTTTTTTTAAATTAGAGCGTGGTAGTCTGTATAATTAAAAATATCATAATGCAAGAGATAGTATATCGAACGATTTAAGAGAAAGAGCTATCAAGGTTGTATTTGGTGAGGGAAGACCTTTTTCATTAGTATCCCACGAGTTGGGTATACCGAAATAGATCCTAAGCGATATGGTGAAAAAAAAGAATACATAAAACTTACGAAAGAGGTGCGAGAGGTGGTTCACAACGTTCAAAAATCACTGATGATATAAAAATCCAACTGCTTCAGCTAATCAATAACGATTGTACTATCACCTTACAAAGTATTATCGAGCGCCTTAGTCTGGATGTGTGGAAAACAACTGTATGGAGGTGGCTCAAAAAAATGGGTATCACGTTCAAAATGACCAGGCAAATAC
>LDMZ01001183.1:0-10793 GCA_001455285.1 Sphaeromyxa zaharoni
TTCAATCTAAAAAGGGAGGTGTTATGTAGACTAATTAAATATTATTACATTCGTATTTAGTCGCTACGCCTCGCATATTTATTTACCACGTTGTAATTAGTTTTAATATTGCACTGAACACAACAATATCTTAATGTGAAATATTTAAATACTAATAAATCTATCAATTTTTATATTGTTGAAAAATTGATTCCTAACGTTATCTTTGGCCTTGATTTTCTTTCCGTATTTAATAAAAAATTGGAATTTTCTCATACTAAGAGCTCTAGTTCGAATCATATTGAGAACACCCTTTTTAAATATTGAAAAATCAGAAAATAATCGAATGAGTATATCCGAAATACCGGTCTTAAATGATACTAAATCAGTTTCATGGAGGTTCCCAAATGTATGTAAAAATGTATTCTGCGAATTCATAAATTTATTTAACATAAAAATTGGATAAGTTGATAAAATCTTCCATTCAATCCAGCCTACATCGTCAAAAGTTTTCAAATCGCCACCAAGACCCATTCCGCTACACTATAGAGATAAAATCAAATCCCAAGTAAATGAATTGCTTAGGTCCGGGATTATAAGGCCAAGTTCCAGTCCATATTGCTCTGCAGCTGTTTTCGTTCCAAAGAAAAATGGGAAAATACGTATAAGTGTTGATTACAGGAACTTAAATAAAATTACATTAAAAGACTCGTATCCGCTCCCTCTAATAAGCCATGTCTAGGATAGATAAGCAGGATGTTGCGTTTTCAGCACTATTGATTTGAGGTCAGGATACTGGCAAATTAGAATGGCTGATGAAGACATTAATAAAACTGCTTTTAGTCTACGACCCGAAAATGGACTTTATGAGTTTACTGTAATGCCCTTTGGATTGAAAGGCGCTCCAAGTACTTTTCAAAGATTGATGAATGGAATCTTAGAGGACTGTCATAATACACTCGTTTATCTTGATGACATAATCTATTTTCAAAATCTCACCATGATCATTTAAAACATTTGGAAGAAACTTTTAGTCGTCTAGAAAGATATAATCTGACAATTAATATTGAAAAATCATCATTTGGAGTTAGCGAAGTAAAATATCTTGGCTTTATTTTTGGTGCTTCGGGAATGCGACCTGATCCTTCTAAAGTATCAGCTATACAGTAATGGTCAATTCCCTCGAGTAAAAAGGAAATTGAAAGATTTGTTGGACTAGCATCTTATTACAGAAAGTTTATTCCTAATTTCGCTGATACTACTCGACCTTTATATAGTATGATTTTATCAAGTCAGGAGTTTAGCTGGAGCAAGGAATGTAATACTGCTTTCGAAAAGAAAGCAAATACTTACAAGTAGTCCGATGCTATCATATCCTGACATTACGAAGACTTTTAAAGTCTACACTGATGCTAGTGCAGACGCAGTTGGTGCTGTATTAGAGCAAGACGATAGAGTAGTTTGTTATGCTAGTCGTGTTTTAAACATTGCAGAACGACGTTATTCAACTTACGAACAATAATAATGTAGCTATCGTTTTTGCTCTTAAACTGTTTCGACACTATCTCTTAGGCAAAAAGTTTTATCTATATTGCATCCATGAACCTCTTAAATGGGTTTTAAATAGTAAAACAAGAAACGGACGGGTCTGTCGCTGGGCATTGATAATGCAGGAATTCGATTTTGAAATTGTTTATAAAAAGGGTAGGGATAACACAAACGCAGATGCATTATCCAGAATTGTGGCATTAACGCTGATAGAACCAGTTTTCAGTAATATTGAATTGAAGGAAAAACAGTTGGGTGATTATGATGTACGATACGCTTTGCAATGTTCTGATAGTGCATGGGTTCGACCTAAGAAACATGAGCCAATAAAAATGGAGCTTTATAAAATTCGGAATTTTCTTACAGTTGCCAATGGAGTACTTTACAGGAAAAAGTCAATTATTAATAAAAGTGGGATAGACACAGTCCCAATTATTCCTGTGTATGAAATCTGATATTATAAAATATTGCCATGACGTTCCAATGTCCGGTCATTTAGGTGTCGAAAAAAAAATTGAAAAGGCAAAAAACCTTTTTTATTGGCCATTTATGCAGTCTGATATTTTTGATTATATAAAGAAATGCACACCATGCCAAAAATCCGCTTCCGAAATTTCCAAGCAAGAATTAAATCCTATCTTTGTTGGATCACCTTGGTATATGATCTCGATTGACATATTAGAGCTTCCTCAGTATTGTAACTATCGTTAGCTTCTTGTTGTTCAAGATTTTTTCACAAAATTGCTTTGTTGCAACACCACTTGAAAATCAAAATTCAGAGGTTATAGTTACGGAGCTTGTTAAAATTTTTTCAAATTTCGTTTTTCCGAAAATCATTCATTCGGATCAAGGTACGAATTTTGAGAGTCACGTTTTCCGGGAAATGTGTCATTTATTTGGTGTGGAAAATCACATACTACATCTTATCACCCACAGGGAAATATATTAGTGGAAAGGGTTAACAGAACAATTATTAACATGCTTAGAAAAATAAAAAATCCAGTACAATGACATCGCATTTTACCAATCTTGGTATTTGCGTATAATACATCCCGCCATTCTTCAACGAAAATATCTCCGTACAAAGCAATTTTTGGAAGAAAACCGCAGAATTTAATATTTGATAATAAAATTGTGCTTTTTGACGCAGTTAATAGCCTTTGTAATATCAAAAAAAAATATTCTACGAATATGGTACCAAGTAGATTCAGAAATTGCCTCTGCATCATCAAAGCAGAAAGAATATTTTGATAAAAACAGAAAGGAAAGAGTTCAAAATAAAATATACGTGGGGTCAACCATTTTTAAAAAAATTCCTGCATCGACAAAAATTTCAGCCAAATGGGAGGATGGATGAAAGGTACTCGAAGTCGACACTAAAACAGCGAAAATTAAAAACCTTAAACCGGAAAAATTTTGAGTGTCTCGAAATAATATTAAACTGGATTATAAAGGAGAAGAGAAAATAGGAGTCGCCAATCCTCACTGGGAAGAAGAAATGTATCGAATAAATTATGAATCAGTACTGACTCCAAACACTACAAGTAGGCCTAAACGACAGGTTCGCGTACCATCTAAGTGCAAAGATTTTATTTTATACTAAAGTTATAGCGGAAGGTATGTAGCGTATAACTTCGTACTTAGTCGTTAGATTAGTCTTTTCCTCGTGATATAATTACATAGATTTTTCTTCTTTCTTATCTGTTAGATAGGGGTGTTTCATTAATGTTTCGAAAGCCTTCACAAGTTTGATATTCGGTAATCCTAGTTCTCGAATATCCAAATTCTTATACGTTAACCGGTTCTGCCAATGTAAGGCACCACAATATGTTTTTCTAATATAAAAAAATCATGCCTTTAAAAATTCGAATAAAAAGTTGGTTACTGGTGAGCCAGTATTTAATAATCAAAAGCACTGTATTACCACTTCTTCCTTATCTCGCTCGATCGAATTGAACGCATATCTTTCTTACATTAGGATGTGATAATTGTTTTCCTTTTAGCTGTTGTTAAATATGGAGTCTCTATTTGATTTTGGCTCCTTGAAGCATTCTGCAGTGTGATGATTGTGTGGTTTGCAATAGCTGCAGTACTTTTTGGTTTATTAACGACTTTCATAATCTTTTTTTTTATATGACTGATGCTGGACGTGTGCAAATATTATAGTTAGGATTTCTGTCTCTTGTATTTTCTGTAGAATTTCATTCATTGAATGTGCTCCTATTCTTGCAATTTCTATATCTTTGGTCTTAGTAACCCAGAGAAGAAAACCTAATTGATGACTGTAAGATTCCATTTTGCCGTTTCTAATTGTTGAACAGTCTTTGTTGTATCTTCATTGTAATCCTTGATGTGATATAATTTTTATTTCTTAAATTATTTAAGTATCCGATATAATTCTACGGCTCTTGTTAGCGCATATTTCGAGCAGCATAGACCATCATGATTTTCCTCTGTATCTATAACTCTCTCAAAAAGATTATGCTACTTTTGATCTATAACGTGGTATGATAGCTTCAAAGCCATATCATCAGACCATGAAAGTCTTTTAAAAATCTATTTGAAACCTTCTACCTATAAGAATACGTCATGCTTTTTCATTTCCTGAAGTCCTTTGATAGTTTGATCTATCATTATCCCAAGCTCAGTAATTGAAACTTGGTAGGTATATTTAAGAACTTTTCTACATCTCCACTTTTCTTTTTTCTGGTTTCCAATCGAGTGAGTTCACTTTGAGGAACCCCTATAAGAAACAAATCAGCGCGTGTATACAAAAAAAGTTAACTCTAAGGTTACGCATGACTGTTTGAATAAAGCAATATGCAAAAATTATGGCTATATGATGACGCCATAATTATTTACTAAATTCCTGTTGGCTTGGCTCAGATTTAATATATCGTTTTGATTCAGCTACTAGGGCATTAGAATTTAGTCTGAACTTCTCGAGGGTTGTTTTCATTTTTTTCTATGTTCCGGGGCCTCAGCAAAATCCCTTCATTTAATAATTTTTTTGAAGAATATTCTGGAGGTTCCCAGAAGATTCTGAATCGCTTTTATCCGTTATAACCCCAAGGGAGATTTTCTGTCTTTGAATATAAACCAAATATGCCCCAAGATTTGTGTTGGTGAACTGATCTTTAACATATAACCGTTTTGGATTCCATTTTGGGACGAGAAAACTGGACAACATGAATAAAACGAAATATATAAGATTTTAAAAAAATGAAAGACTTTTATATCCACCGCCTACTCTTGATTTATTTTAATAATAGACTTCGACTTTGATGAATACACAATAGCATCATACATCAAAGCCGATCCACTATCGTAAGAACCATCTTCATTATGCTAGATAGGGTTCAGTGGATATATTAATAATCAATCACTATTTAATGTGTAATGCAACGAAGATTATAAAAAAATAGATGTTATAATACTAAATAACTATTTTACACTGGTTTAATTAAAATATTTTCACTACCTTTCCCAGTGAATAATTATAGTTTAAAATATTGAATTTTGCATATCAAGTGTACCAAATCCAAAATTATGTTTTATTTGTTGTCAAACCGCTGAAATATATCTTAGAATATTTCTATGAATAGGCTGCATGTCATGTCGGGAAAAATAAAGAATTGAAGGTGATTCGAAAATTATATTTGTGGTTAAAAATGAATAGGGATATATTGTAGAAGATGGAAAGCCTGTTAGACTTTTGTAAATTTAAGGAAAACTATGCAATAATTAAAATTAACTAGTTAGGTTACCATGGTGTATCGTTGTAACAGATATCCTAACAATTCCTTTCAAAAATGATCAATGGAGAATATTACAGTTATTTCAACATTACTCCATTAAAATAACCAAACATGTAAATAATTGAAAACTTGTTTGCTAAAATAATATCTTGACGTATGTTACATATGACTGGACTGTATGGACCTACATAAATTCAAAACTTGGACGCAGAAAGTTTTACTAAGTTAGATATATTTAAGAAGATGTTAGATAACTTGTTGTTACTAAAATTTCATACTAAGACAAGACTTTCAGGGTAATGGGATAGTGGAAGACTTAACTAACATTATTAAAGGTCCATAGAATTAAAATAAGACAAAAAAGTCAAATTAAAGGAAATTTCTTTTTTGTATTTGTGAACACACCAATAGAGCACGCGAGTAATCTGAATATTCATATTTAAGATTATTAATTATTATCGAAGTTTAGGACAGAAAATATCGACTTCTATTTTAGCTATCTCAAATGAAATGGAATAACAATGGAAGTCCAGGTACCACATGAATTTAAATAGATACTATACTGAGAAAACTCGCTATAAAAAGATATTTAAACAGCTAACGGCCTGTTACCGTGGGTTATCTATACCATAATATACTACAAACCCTATGCCTCAAAATTACTATAATGATAATTTTTGAAATGACATATCGTTCTTTTAAAGGAAGATATGAATATACAAAACTCTGAAAGAAATATGCTTGGTAAATTTTAGTGGAAAAAAATTATTTCAAGGAAATTTAAAAATCTCAAAGTGTATCTATTAAGGTAAATTAAGATAAAATGGGAGGGTCGTATAAGTGAATAACATAACAAAAGATTGAGAGACAACGAAACTAAACTCAATATTACGTAGACATCCTTCGTAGGAATGATAGCATAATAGGTAACCAAGATATTAATTTTTTAGTGGAGCAGCCATATATATTGGCATTTGATAAAGAAGATAATCCAAAAAAAATCAAACCTGTCATGAGTCCATGGATTGTTTGATTTGAAGAGAGGAAAAATAGATGTTTTTATATGTCGTATATTAAATTACAGATTTGTGTGGAAGGTAGGCTGCGGGATTCGGAAATATTTACATGCAATTATTATAATAATGTTTTTTAACGCTATTATTATATTTCTTTAATAGAAAAATATATATTCGAATAAATTTTCATTGAAAATTATTAAATTTAAACAGACAGTAATGAATATTTTGCTTTTTCCAGGAAAAACTTTAAATGAATTCTATAATTAGATTTTTAAAAAATTGATATTTTTAATCTAAAGTCTATTATAGGCTAAAAGACTCATTAAATTAATATATTACCGTGATCTTAATTTTCTGTCACTTAAGAAAATGCGTATTTTCTTTGTGAAATATTTTCCTTGTGTATAATTTAGCCATAGAAATGGTTTATAACGTTTTTTTCTGTATAAGAATATAAATATAACTTCATCTATATATAATTATCAGCTAATTCCTGTCACATATATTAAAAAATAACAAAGAAAAAATATTATTGATTTAAACATGAAATGATTTTTAAAATATTATCCAAAATCCTCAAATTTTTTGCTGATTTATCAATTTTAAAAATTAATTTGGGAGTAAAATCAATTATATTGTTTGATTCCAAATTTAGGAGTAATAATAATAACATTAATTCTTTTACGGCGTGATGACCATGGAATTTTTAAACTGTTAATTGACAAAAATCAAAGATATATTTAACAAATGATTAACATTTGTATATCATACGTTTTAAGAAGAATCTGTTTAGTCATAGCAATAATACTTTTATTTGTGATACTTTATGGTTTTGTTCATACTTTCAATGTTATTCCACAAATAACTGAGGCGATGGATGTTTTTAATATCTTTAATTCTTTTAAACTTTCAGATATATGATTCTATGTCCCCTTTTGAAAATACTAATCCATTAATTGATAACACATTAGGGATACAAATTTTTGATAAAGAAATTTACGAAATGTGTTCCAATGAATGTAAAGACGATGTAATCTGTAAGGTTTTTAATAAAAAAAGTATAAGGTATGATATTTTATAACAGCAGCAATGATATAGGTTACTCAAAAAAAAGCGATTCATGAGTGTTGAAGGCAGTGTTTCCGCTGTTGTTAAGAGTAAAGAAAGGCCCACTCTGCTAACAAGGTTAGTCAAATCAATTTGGAAGTATTACCCAAAAATGAAAGTTATTGTTGTGGATGAAGATGTAAAAAATAAAGAAAAAAATAAATATGATCAAATGATGAATTTCTTTAATAACAATTCCCATCGATTAGATTACTACTTGTTGAAAGAAAATGCTGGGGTTTCATATGGTGTCAAATAAATTATGATTTATATCGTATAAGGAAGGAACTACGGGGTCATGAATTCAAAAACTCAATATATTTTGATGCTTGATGATGATTTTGAATTTACTGAAAATACGAGAATCGAAAAGCTATTAGACACATTAATAAACTCAAATGTCTTTCTTGTTGGTGGCGATGTGCAGAACAACAATTTTCGTGGAATAATGATCCCATATAAATTATTAAACAAAAAATTACATTACTTTTATTAAATTTTTTATTTCCCTAGGTATTGAAAACTTTCAAGGGGTTACATTATGGCCAGCTAATTCAAAATGAAAAGTGTATTTGGGTTGATATATGCATGAATTTCTATGTTGTAGCAAAAAGTGATTACTTAGATTCAGGCGGGTACGATAAAGACCTTATAATATCAGAACATGAAGAATACTTCTTTCGAATAGCAAGGTCCAAGAAAAACGTGGTAGTGTGTCTTGATGTATCCGTTATGCATAACACTGAAATCGATGACAATCGTATGTGGAGACGCCGTCACTGGGATTACTACAATAAAATTGCTCGTCAAAAAATCGGGGTAGATACATTAACAGAAATTAACCTTTGGTGAACGAATTATTAAATAATTTTTTTTATTTCCTTTACATTTCGTGGCTTTCTCATTTCTGTAAGATCTTACTAAATTATTCTTGCTCTCGTGTATCAGATTCTATGTTATTTATCAGGGTTAATTTATTTTAAAATAACCTTTTGTAGCACGCAACTATAAATAAAATAATCTCCGACGTAATTCTTTAATCATATTTTAAATTTCACATGTTTCTTGGATTCAGTAATTTTTTTGATCAAATTATTATTTTCTTGCTGTATAATCTATTTGAACTCATTTGTATATATTTGTAAAAGGGTATAGCGATTTGTTCTGGACTTTTCGTTTTTATGACATACATTCGTGAAACACATCAGCCATAAATGTGAGGGTGTTAGCGAGGTATCGAAAGTTGTATATGCTAACGATGCAATGCTGCACTCTGTAATAAAATATCTCTCTTCAAGACACAGCTAGATAAATTAAAATTTTTCCAAATTTATTGTTTCTATATCCCCGTTTCATTTTCTCAAGAAGTTCCTATAAGCTGTGCCTTAGTTGGAGTCATCACAAAGTTAAGCGCTATATATAAAACTACAGGATAAGGATTATATAATTCTGGCAACTCCTATCATCAATTCTGCAAAGCCAAGGCTTCAGCAGAATATAACTTATATAATTAAAACAAAAAGCTCAATTTGAGTTCGTCCGCATGAAATTAAACTAATTATTATCACCGTTACGTATGAAGATTATTAGCAGTTGTAAATATGGCAGTGTTCCGTATTCTAGATTTACAAAAAAGATGGACAAAGGAGTATCATAATGAACTTACGCAGTGCTTACATATTTAAAGGTCAAAACATCTGAAATTAAACAAAATACTTTCCAAAATTATCTGTTCCGATCAAAACTAGGATTTACACTGTAAAAGGTACAGTTGGAAGAAACATACTGTGGGACATGGAGTCAGCAGTTCCAGAATGCGACCTGTCCACGTAGATAAACCGGAATCGGCGGCTACATCTTTCGCCGAACACCCAATGCTCGGGTAACTCTAAGACACCAAAATAAGGCATCAAATATTTGATTAATAAAATAAAACAAAAATTAAGCCGTGTCGTTGCTGGTGCCTAATTAAGATTAAAAAGTGGTACGATTTAATCATCTAAAATATGATTGCAACCGGTTATAAGATCAATATCGGGACACCCTAACTCTGTCACGATAATATAAATCTCCTTTTTATCATTAAATTCGAACAAAGAGCTGGCATTGTTATTTATGGAGATAGTTTCAACAGTAGAAGCTCGATTCATTAATCTCTATTACAAATATTTGACTGTTCAGGATTTGTTCGTATTGGAAAGTATATTTTATTTATAATCATTTCAATTCTCAATTTTACTCTAGCTGACGAAGAATCATTTGCTAAATATGCGCTAAAGCTCAAAAAAGAATATTAATATTACATATTTGCTGACTTGTTGAACGAGAGATTTCATGACCAATTTATTGCAACCCACCGACAAAGAAGGGTCCAAGAGGAATTGTTTTTGAAAATCAGCATTCCTTAATTCAAGTCGAAAGATTTGTAGACTATAATTATGAAGACTATTGTAGATTTAAAAGAACACAACTGAATGCGTAAAATATAATAGAAAATGGTGTGTGCGACATCCGCCAATTAGAAAGTTATTAAACCTCTCCATCGAAGATAAAAATAGGTAATAGTTATCCTGACAAGTGGCAGCATAGATTATACATAGGACTGCATTTCTAAAATTGTTTTATCCACTGTGTTTTATATTGAAATTTCAGGACCATAAATACCAAAATCGGATGAAATTGATAGATAGGATGGTATCTGCATAATTTTTAAGGATAAATTTAATAATCACAAGATGTGAGAAAATGCAGTGGCGGTTGAAATCCTTGCATAGAATGAGAGTATTGCCGTGTTTGATCAAAAGGACAAACTTTGGAGAAGAGTAATCATTCAAGAATGTCTGACACAGAAAAAACAATTAACAAAATCGTGATAGTCAATTAGTTCAAGATAGTATGCCTCATGTTATTTACTCTTGATGTTTATTTAGTAATCTAAGTAATATTGTTGAAGTAATAATAGCCTTTAGATTGCTGTTGTAATGGCGAAAAATTTTTAAGATGTTATTGGATACTGGAGTATGATTTCTCATATCGGTGAAAACATGTGGGAAAGTCTAGGTAAATGCTTTGATTGAGATTCGAACCTTTGAATCATGCATGGATCGTCTGATTTTTACATTTGAATAAATTACTAATAAGGTTATCTTTAACTATTGAACTTATCACCTGTAGGTATTAATAATTCCTGGGAATCTTTATACAATCTGTGGGCTTGATTTGATCAGAGTTTTGGGTTAAATGTGATCTTTGTTAGATCAGCAAATATCTGTCCAGATAACCAGCTCTCACCATAATATAAATTTAAAAACAAATATACTTGAGGTACCCTCGCGGATAACCTTTGGTTATCTGATTCATAGTAAAGACTGATTTTGTAGAA
>LDMZ01001267.1:0-10895 GCA_001455285.1 Sphaeromyxa zaharoni
TGATATTTTAAGGTATTGTCGTAACCGCACCGAGCGAAGTCGGGTATAGATTATTATAATACGCTTTTCTAGAGTAGCTGCTGTCGATTTATTTTTGTTTATTATTTTGAAGATGTCTACTTATTTTACAGAAGAAAACACCTGTGAGTATGCTCCACAGGTTGAAGATATTCAGTGGTTAATTTCTTCCATAAGGCCTCAAAGGTCCCTTTTAAGTCCTCAACAGCATAAAAATAGTTTAAAATGAAATCATTTTCTCAGAAAAAATTATTTATATTTTTGTTAATTGTACTTATATTAATGATAATTGTACTTGTATTAGTGATAACTGTACTTATATTAATGATAATTGTATTTATATTAATGATAACCCCTGTAGAGTAAAAATTTCTATCTTAATTAACGCCAATAGAATCGTGATTTATGAGATTTCTTTTTTTCAAAATAGTGGGGTTTTAAAAATAATGATAACTAAGTTTAATAACATAAAACATTAACAATTTTATTGCCTCTGTTTTACGTATATAGCAATTTTATCAAATTTTGAGTCATGATACAATTAAATCATTATTAAAAATTATTTTCATTTCGATAACATTGAAATATCGTGGAATGTAAAATTTAGCTTATGATTGACTTAGAAGTTATTGTTTTTTTCGTTCTGATCTGTGAATACACTTACTGATTTTTTAAAATTATAATATCTTTTGATTATGAAAAAACGTAAATTTCATTCTATGTTTTACAAAGAATCAATCGAAAAGATGAATATTATATACTTTTTTAAGCACACTATTTTAATAACGATGCTTCAAAAATTTCCAAAGATATAATTATAAAACTATTTTTTACTGTAAAATCAGTTAAATTTTTAGAATACAATAATTTTCTATATTTGATAGCCTATATATGTATTTTATACATATAAATATTTTTAATAAATCTAAATTTTATAGGTGAACCGAAAGATGTAACAATAGATCCTGAACAACCTGTTTATAAATATTGTGGAACCCTAAATTTGACATTTGAGAATTTTATTGATAATTATATACAAGCCATCGTCTATTTAATTAGTGAAGATGAGGAATATGAAATATGTCGATATCAAAAAAGATTTAAGGACACATACATTGAAATGGTTTTTTCCAGATATTTGCGTTTGCATCTCGATTGTTTACCAAATGGATTATTATTACATGAGATGTGTTTTCTTAGTGCCAAGTTTTCAATGAAACTATATGTGATTAAGTTAAACTTTAAAAAGCAAACTATTCATACAACGGATTTCAAATTGAACGGTAAAAAATATTTTTTACATAAAAAATATAGATTTAAATCCAAACGAAGTTTCTCACTCCTACCTAAACAAAATTGGTAGGCAAATATTATTAATAAGTTATTGTTTCTATTCTTTTTAAGACATCTGGTCGCTAACCCTTTTTTTTGTCACACTTTTCTAGGAAGTTTTCCCATCCTCATTATGTAAAATTAATCATAGGGTGTGCTTACAAAAATAATATAAGCTTTATTTTAAATCATTTATATCATCGCTTTTATTTTATACTAAAAATTGACAAGTGGTTTTGGCATTTCCTTTTTTTAGTTTTTTTTTATTTTATTAATTTAATACTACAAAAATTTTGAGTTTCAGTTATTCTTCATTTATAAAGATGTTATTTCTCTTTTTTCAAATATTTAAAAATCCTCTTTGAATCATGTTATCAAAATGCTAATTTATTTGCTTATAGTTTAAATCGAGCCATAAATGCAAATGAAACACCAAAAAAATATAATAATTAATTTTATTTTAAAAGTTTTTAGTGAAATAAAACATTTTTTAAAGCTATTATTGATACTGTTTGATTGTAAATTTTCATTTAAAAGAGATGTTTAAGTTAAGACAAATTTCATTAATATCATTACATAGAATTGAAAAATTTGTTAGAAAAGATCGAAATTTTTTTTCACCATTATTTATATACATGTATCGTAACTATTTAATGACTCTTATTAAAATATAGTTAGAAGGGTGGAAGTGTTGCTGTTACTTCTATCAAAAAAGTTATTTTTAATGATTTTTTTTTCATTATGGATCTATATAACAAGGATAAATATCAAATTGTTCATTATAACTTGTATTTAATTTTTAAATGATAAATCTCTATTACACAGAAAAATATACACATGGAAATTCGTTCACAATGATTGTCAAGTATAGCCGTAAATACCAACAAATTTTAGTATATTTGTAACATTTCCTTTAAAATTTGATTATTCACTCTGTTTTTACTTAGTATTGAGTTCTTAGTTGAGTATGATAACCTAACAGTTTAAGCTGTGTAGAAGAGTACTAAGAAACCGCCCCTTTCTGATTACTTGAGTATATTAATATAATTAATTGTTATTATTTCTGAACTTTATATATTATTTTGAAGTATTTTAGTAAAGTGAGGCGTCTACTGGTATTTATCAAGTTGTCATTTTACAATTAAACAGTTATTTATCCATTCTTTTACCACAGTCCCCAATTTGAAATTGGCGCTAATTTTTAGTTTATACGAAAGAAATTTTAAGTTAAAAGTACCCTATACTCAGCATCGGGCATTAAATAAAAATTAGCAACGTATTATTTTATTTTAAATATTTTCAAAAATACTGCAAGCCATTTTTTCTTATTTTAAAATATTGATTACTATACATGAATATATTTTTTTAACTATCATGTTTATACATAAGATATTTCACATTTAAAATAATGTAGTGTTTGTATGGGACTATTGATTTATAAGATTGGTGCATCGAGGTGGGGAGTTCCAGTCACCTATATAATTACCATAACATTCTTTTGGTTATAATTATTTGCAACTTTAGTTTTATTACAAAACTTTTAAAGACTTGCTTGTGTGTGATTTGAGGTTATAAATTTTTAATAATAATGTATAAAACGCTCACAAATCTATATAGTTTCATAATTTTGTCAATGTAACACATGAACAAAAATAGGAACATTTTGGAAATTTTATAATAATGAAAATTGTTTTTTAATCATATATATATTTAAAGTTTATATACCGCAGCTATGAACATAATCTATCCTTTATTGCTCTTTACACATCAACATCTTACTAAATGCAGGTTGAAATATCTGAAATATTTTTCCATGTCCAACATTTGGTCAATCACGCTATTTTTAGATTTTATATATTTATAAAAAATTTAATAGGGCTAAAGATGGGAAAAATCAGAGAAATATTGATATATGAAGGGAACATATATTCGTCACCGTAATTTTGTATCAAAAATCACTTTTATATTCTAATATTTATTGTAAGAATCGAAACTGCCAATGCTAGGCGAAATTAATTAAATAATTTTATTATGTTGTTATAATTACAATTCAAATAACTATTTTAAAAACATCACAAACTATAAAGTTTTTTGTCTCTTTAATAAAAATAATTAAATAGATTGCTATTTACATATTATTTTTATATTTTTTTCCGGAGAATCAGGTTATTTTCTAAATCTGTATGATTGTATTCAACGTTACAATGATCTATTCAAAGGCATGTTAATGTATATTACTGTGGTGCACTAATATTTTCCACACTCTTTCTGTTCAAGAAATTTACTATTAGAGTATCTTTTGAATAAACAAATGATGACTAAAATTGTTTAATTTCGAAAATTTTATATAAAAGCAGTAGAATATTAGCTAGAACATTTTTACCACGTTTTATCTATAATATAAAATTTTTAGGCCTTAATTACACAAAAGCTTGTTTATTTATATATTTTATTTTTTAATGTTGGAAAAATAAAATCCTATAAATATAATTTTTTAAAATAATGTTTTGATAGTAAAAATTTTTGCACTAATTTTATGTTTTTCATTCTGTACCAATGATTCAAATGAAGAGTAAATTTTGATATATTTTCATGATTTATTAACCGCACATTTTTTTAATATTTGAAAAAATTCTTAATAATTACAAAATATTTATTAATTAATCTTTTTTATATTAGAATTGACCTCAGACCTATGGAGGGGAGTTATTAGATTGAATATCCCATAACATGACTTGGTATTAGTAGATCTTAAATGAAATCATGCTAATTTATGTTGGCTTTTATTAAAAAACATTTGATAATTCTGAAACCGATATATAAATAATATTTATATTCAACGAATCTCATCCGAGTGATAAATTGATATAAAAGATTATCTACTACTCAGTGATCCCTTTTGAATTATGAAATGGTTTGCGTTTGAATATGATTTATCGAATAATAATTTAGTATAAAAATTACTTTCAACATAGACCACTTTTGGATAAAGTTTTCTCTCAAAAGAACACCAATTTTATATTGTGTATTCCCTGCCATCATTAACAATTTGCATATGATCATTCATTCTTATGGTAATATTTCTTTATGTTTTGAAAATGATTATAGCGATTATTTTTACCTTGAAATGTTTTAGATAAAGATTTTTATAAATTTGAAATATTAGGAATTGTGTTAGAATTTTCTCTAAAAGGAATAAAAATTATGTTTCACCTTAATATATATTGAATATCGTCTTTCATATATATATCTGACCATGCTGTTATCTTTTGACTTAAAAAATATATTTTTCTAGTTTTAACTGAATATTTCCAAAACAAAAATTTTTTTCAAACTATGTTTTTAATCTTTTATATGTTATTAACCCCTCTCATAAAGTTGCAGATGGATGGTTTAGAAATGGAAAAATCTTTAATAATTCTCCTGTATGCCGCTTTAGCGCAATTATTCGACTTTTCAGTCACATTTAAAATCTCTCATAGATATTCCCCAACAATTCGGAAAGTGGTTATTACAAAGGGGAGTGAAGACTCTATTTACCGTACTTAAACTAGTAATGCGAAAATAACTTGATACGTATATATTATTCCGAAAAAAACAGAGGGTAATTTAATTTTAGGATCGAGATAAAAATCAGCACCTATATTACACGTATTAGAATGAATGGGGAAAAAATAATTTCTATTAATTTTAACATTTTATATAATGATATTAGAAAAATTGTATATAGTACTTATTTCCAATATTCACTTATATAAGTTATGGGTCAGTATTCGATTATAGTTTAATTCATATTTCCCATATGACTAGCTAAATTTTTGTTTTGCAAATATTGTTTGAAACAAATATAAATCTGTCGAATTTCTCACAATGCAAATATTTGAATAAAGATAATCTAACAAATATTTTCTTCCATTAGCAAGAACTCTATGTTACTTAATTACTGCTTTTCGAAAGAGAGATTCCTTTCATCAAAAACTGTTGCTCATCTGTTTCAAAGAGAATCTGTCATAAAAAGTTATTTTTAAATCGTTAGTGATGGAAGGGTATCGAATATTTTTTTGCACCATTTAAATTATATTTGTAAAACAATTGTTATTAGGAAATATTCATAAATTGATGTTAGGTATTAAAAATTTATTTCCTATATTATACGATTATTATTGGCGATAATCTAGTCGACTCCGTTTTTTTATTAGTAGATAACTTGTCCCTGATACCGCTTGAGTCATTTGATTGGAAATGTTTATTTTGATTTTTTATAATTGGCAAAATATACTGCTGAACAGTTTCAATTTTAGGTTTTCAATCATAAGGCAAAATTTAATATCTGTTTACCCTAACTATTTATAATATCCTTGAAATAATTATACTCCGCGTGGTTAGGCTATATTTTCACTTTTTTTTATATTGAAAGTATAATAGTATTTACTCTTTATATATAACACAGTCATGAATAAATGTCACAATCAAATAAATCTAAACCTGAAACTTTTCATATTCCTTTAAATGTCCCAACACACAAAAAGATAAATATAACATCATTGAAGCTTTAAAAACTGCGAAATACCACACAAAAAAATTATGTAATTTTGTTTAATATAAACTATTGTATTTAAATTTTTCTAATTTGAAACTTATTCTTGAATATATATTTACATAATCACTTTGATTTCCACGCATTTTTATTACAAAATCAAAAAAATAATAAATATATCTCACTAAGTCATAATAAGATTTTTTTATTTAGGTATTAGAGAATGATTTTTAGGGTATATCTTTACGGTAATAGAAATAAAATTGTTGAATTAAATTGTTATCATTTTATATATAGCAAAACTAGTCTATGTAATATTATATGTAATAAGAAATGTTTAAACATAAAAAAAATAATTTGTTTAACACTTGCGATAACAAGTTTACATTTTGTTTGCTGTTTTTTTATGATAAATATAGTTAAAAATGTCATGAATTTTTTGTTTTTTTTATATTAAGTGTCAAATATCCTATTTTAAAAATGATAAATTATACTCATATGTTTCATAACTATTTCTTAAGAACCGAAATTTGAGAAAGTTTACTTAAAATTTGGAGAAAGATATTCACTAAAATTACTCAGTAACAGTGCTCAAGACAATGAATTAACATTTTTCATTACTGATAAGAATGCAACCGTACAAAAACTTAAATATAATTTAAGCCATCTGGAAAGAGAAAAACAGGCAAATATAACAATAACTAGTGGAATCTATCTTCCTGAAAACTCCAATCTTTTGGTGGGACGGATAATTAAAAAAAAATTGATGGGAAGCTACATCTATAAAAAATATCAAAAACTCTTTCTGCTTGAAACCAGAGGTTCTATTTTTTACTATCATAGAGCTGAAGTAGAAATCCAATTTCTGCGGATCAGACGTGTGTTTGTAACCAATTATAACAAAAATTTATTAAAAATTTTGTATACGTATGATACCACTAAAAGATCTATGAAAGTTGCTATTCTGGACTTTAACAGAAAACTTGCAGTAGTGTTACAAAATTGTATTTTTAGTGAGCTAACATTCTACCACTTAAAAATTAATTTACCCTTAAATAGGACTGAAATTACTAATTTTATACATTTGTTTATTGATCAAACTTATCAAAATGGGTATGAAGTTACATTTAATTCACAATATCTTGATTTGGATGTTACTAGCTATTACTATGAAGGAATATCAAAGTCAAAGATACATGGTAAATATAATATACTAAGTTTCATTTAAATAGTAGCCTTAATTACCACTGTAATTCTAAATCTAATGATGTCGCCGTTACTTTTTATCTTTTATTCCAGAATTACGGTAACTTTTTTATATTTGGGCAATCATTTTAGAAATATTGCTTCATGAATCAAGGAACAAAAATCTAAATAAAAGAAAATTTTATATAATACATATTTTACCTGTTAGAGTTAATTTTTGACTTTAATGATATAACGATAGCTACAAAAAATCATTTTGAGTTTAGCACATAAGCCTGATGAACATTATTTGTAGTTTCAGATCTTTTGTTAATAACTAATGTTTAAAATTTAAATCCATTTGTTCGTGCTGATTCCAAGGAAAATGAATGGAAATATATTCCTAAATAACTTTAACATAAGTTATTTAAAAAATACTGAATACTTAAAGGATAATAGCACATTTAGAGAAAAGTTTGGAAAATACGACTCTTGTCTTCTATAATATAATAATATAAAATGGCACTAACTTTAAAGTAATAGGGTAAAAATCAGTAAGGCTCGGCTGGATGAGAATATCATCTAAAGGTGATCACTTGAAACAGATTATATTGACAGTTCAAATTTATTATTTAGATTGTGTGTAAATAAAGCAGGTATTTATTTAATTTTTTCTATAAAAACGAAGATTAGATATCAAACATGGAGATTTATTCCTTAAATTCGTATATCTTCTTGATGTGGGAAAATAGTAGATATATGAACCATACAATACCCAAAGCCATGGAACCGTACGTTGACAGAGTGTTATATAGGTCATATTTTTATTCAGATTTAGGTTTTTATGAAAATTTCGATCCTAAATATACTATATATGTCTCAATAATTAATTTTAATCTTCTTGTGAAACGTTCAAAATATATATATAAATACAGGGACTTTAGATTTGCTTGAAATAAGGTACCCATGGCGGTGAAAATATACTATTTAAGATTGATTTGATGTACACATTTTCTAAATTATAATCATAATCAAATTAAGTATTTTAGAGGAACCCAAAAATGTATTAAAGTTCATTATATGTCCTGTATACCTAAGATATCGGAAAAGCTATATTCTATTTTGCAATATCTTCATTGAAAAATTTTTAGATAACCACATGCGGCATCAATCATATTATAGAACACTCTATTTTTGTCGAAAATAACTAGTTCACGAAAAAATTACTGTTATAAGCTCAATAAAAATGCTATCAGAAACTAAACGTCATCTGAAAATCACTTGAGTAAATAAAAGTTTGTAGTAAATTTTTTGAAGAAGATATCATATCACACAATAAATATACCACTCCCTGATGAAGGCTTATTTATAAGAATTCGGATTGCTATCAGTATGACCCTTGGATGTATTAACAAAACTTTCATCGATTTGCCATGAATTTTCAACCTGAATTGTTTTTAGTCATCCATTTAAATTATCCTGTTATATTATCTAACCAGCAATTCTCAACAAAAAAACAATTTTTCTAATTTTAGACTTGGATTAAAATTGTTTAAATCTCTAGATTGAAAATATAAAATAGAGTAGATTTTTTGTAAAAAAAGTATTGGAGACCTTATTTTAATTGATTAACTTCCAAAGGATATTATAAATAAGGATCGAATTTATAATTTTGGAATCTTTTATTACAGTTAAATTTGATTATTTGATAAAATCTTATTTAGGAAAAAGATTAAATAATTCCCGCTTAATATTTAATTAGAATGTTAAGATAAATTTTTAAGAATAAAAAAATCAATTACAATTTTGTTCTTATTACTTTTATAATTATTGATATTTTATAATTCTTTAAAAACATGTAAAAATTTTAAAATGCAAAAGGAACTTAAAAGAATTAATCACGCTTTTGGTGAACAATTTAAATGAGTAAATTGTCAAATACCTAAATTAAAAGTTATTTATTAGTCGATAAACCATAGCACACATGTTTTCGACAAAGAAAATCAACTATTAAAACTAAAAACATTTGTAATATTACTAATAAAACGTCCCCATAATTATTATTGGGTAGGATTGAGGAATTTTTAAGAAAATAAGTAGTTTTCAGTAAAAAAAATAACTTCTTTCCATTCCTTAAGATTATAAAATTCTACATACTTTTCGAACTTCTGATATTGGGTATTTCGAAATTATTTACTATATACAAAATATTTTTTTGTTTTGTACTGACACGCCACATAGCTTAATGTAAGTTAGCAGCGAATTTGGTATTTTTACGTATATAAAAATTTATCTTTATTTTTGATTTTGGTAAAAATATTTCAGCTTGTTAGTTCTAAATCACATGTAGAGTGATTGCATAGACTATCTATAAGGTTTTATAGCAGCATATTTTGACTGACAAATATGCTTCGGAAATTAATGACGTGATTCAAGGTGAGTTGTTAATTCTAAAACAAATGGTTACTTTAGTAATATTCTAGCGATAGAAGTCAGCAGTTACATTCTGAAATCTGCGCTCATAAATTGATCGGAGTCGGCGTTTTCATTGATCGCCCAACACCCAATGTGCTTGAGATTCCAAGACCCTATTAGACGATATTTTCAAAATTTTACAGGAAAATAAAAAACAAAAAAATAGATCGTCGCCGCCGATTTCCTAATTAAAATTTACTCATGTTGCGATATAGTCTGTTAATATCCGATTGTAACCGGTTATCAATTCAATCACGGGGAGCCATAACTGCGCCACGACAATATAATGGAAATATGATTATTTTTAAAAAATATTTACTAATTTTTTCCATGAATTCGGTATATGAACAATAAATAGTGAGTTTGGTTTAATTAAACTAAATTCTCTAAAAATTACTTAGTGAGTGTCCTATATATGATGGGGTATTTGTATTTCTTTGCACCATAAACTCAAATATAAATTAAATAATGCTTAAGGAGACCAAAACTTTTGCAATTTTTTTTTATTTACTAATGTAGTCTCTAAGATGCGGTGTTATAACATCGAATGAAAGGTCCTAAAACACAATAACAATACTAACAGTTTTCAACTTAGTTTGATTCTTTCATCAATACTTTCTAACAAAGAATTTATAATTAATAGGATAAGAATATTCAAAAATTATTTTTCTGAACTACCCATCTTTTTCTGTTAGAAAATCATAAAGCAATCAATATTCAAAAAATATTACAGATCCATAAGAGAACAGAAATGATTATTTCTGTGATATAATTATTTAACCATAAAATGACTGCGTGTTAGTTTGGAGTTGTTAATTAGGAAATATTTTGTTTATATATATATTTAAGCAAAATGAAGCTATTTTATAGAGACTAATCAAAAATTAACTCCCTACCCACTTTAAGTTTTAATGGATCCCAATATCAATAAGTAAAATTTTTATTTTTATCTTCCTTCTAAATAGCTGCATATACCAAGGTTTGAAATTTTTAAATAAATTTTGTGACGATTCATGAAATAATGTTGAATAAGTAATTCATAAAAAATATTTTGTTATTAATTTACGGATAAGATATAAGAAAAAAAGACCAGTTAATACAAAAAAAATTTCTATTAATTTTCAATATTAAATTAGATAATACAATCATGAAGGTTCTTCTGGATATGGGAGTAATTCAGTATAAATATAAATATTCCATTGCGAAGACTTCAGTTATCAATTTAGAATCTAGAATAATTTTATGAATTTTGTAACATATTCTTGAGCAGGGCCCGGCAACTCTTGAGGTTGCTAAATAATGGTTTAAAAAAGACATACGGCCAGCCGGTGGCACGTATGTATAACAG
>LDMZ01001290.1:0-15682 GCA_001455285.1 Sphaeromyxa zaharoni
GTTGTTAAAATGCGCACTAAATGCTGTTAATATGCGCACTAAATGATGCAAAACCCGGTATTAATTAAAGCTAATACTCAGTAAAAGGAAGTATTACAGTCCATAAAAGTCTTCCTTTATAATATTTTCCATAAAAAATTTTCTTCTAAATATAATTTCTGTTAATAAGCATTTAAAAATATATTGAAATAAATTTTATTTATTTACTAAATTGAGTACATATTGACGATGCTATTTTGTATTTGATAGTTTACATTTTTGTTTTCTCTAAATTATACAAATATGAAACCCTGGTTTTATTAATTTTTAAAATTCGGCTATTCATGTTACTAAAACCATATGCTGTAGCTTTAATAAAGATATAAATCTTTATAAATTTTCGATCATAATAAGTGACTGTACGAAATTCCAATATTTTTTCAGATAAATTATTTTTGTAAACTGTTGGCATCATGAACTCATTGGAAATCCTACCACATTTGAAAGCTTTTTTAATTATAGAAAGCAATTTCTTATATCTTACACATCCTACTTATATGTGCTGGATGATTTCAATTTTAACTATAAGAAGTTTCATATTGGCTGATGGATAAAATAAGTAAATGAAAACGAGGTTTGAAGCAATGGCTCTCTTTTTGTTACAACTTAACCGGTGCTCAAACTCTTGTGAATATGGGCTTGATACAGGCTACACTGTGAAATAGACTGAAACATAAAATTTTTGATGAATCGTTTAGTTTTGGATAGGAGCACATTAATCTAAAAATAATAATTATCAGTATACAAGTAAAATTTCTTAATTTTGATCTTTTTATTTGAAATATCCGTCTAAATCCAATTTTAAATGATATAATGTTTAATAATATAATATGCATGCCTACTTATCATATAAACGATATGTGATAAAAGTTGAGTGATACTTATAAAATGCTTTTATAGGCAAAATTCAATTTTAAAAAGTATGTTGTGCGGTCTCTTCTATTGGGTTTCTTAGAAATCCGGAAAAAAATTTTAATAGTCATATTAGATTAGATACATTGGATATTAGCTTTATATGATTCATTTACAATAACACAGAAATCATTTTCAATTAAAACTATTACGGAAATGATAATTTGCTGTTCAAAATTGATGAATGATATGATACCCGATCATTTGTAGAGAAGAACACTTGAATAGTCTAAATAATTTAAAATACATTTTTGGGTACTTTTCAAATAGCCAAAATACATTAATCCAATTTAAAGTGGTTTTGTAGTAAATTTACAATTCATTCTGCAATAATAACAATAAGGAATACCTTTTGGCCATTTTGAGGGTATTTTATGGTAAATGAGTTATCAACTTTCAAATAAATAGAATAAACCATAACTGCTTTTCTTCGAGATACCATCATAAAATACTACCAGCTACTTCAAAAAACAAGTCTGAAAAGATTTAGAAATATATTTTAATATAATTTTATTCGGAAAAACAGTAAAATTAATTTTTTGTTTCAGTATTTCTAGAAAAAAAAAACAATTTTAAATGATTCAATTAGTCAGAGGTTTCGATTCATAAAGCTGTTGTATGTATGTAATATGATAAGACAGGATGAGGTTACAAGCCAAACAATAAATTCCCTGAGTTTTAAATATTTTTTGCTCCCAATAAGCTATAACTGATCTAATACCCCTTTAATGACTTCACTGACTAAAATTTTAAGTCATACTACCTTAATTTGACTAAGAAAGTGGTTCTTTTCATTGTATGAAAAATATTTTCCGATAAAAATACTAATACTAAAATTATATGTATTAGCGGATTATCTGAATAAATCTGGAATAATGATTTGAAAATGGAATTTAAAGGAAAGAAAAATAAAATTTATATCTTAGGCTTTTATTCAATTACTTCCATTTTAAATATGAAAGGTCCAACATTAAATTTGAAAATAGTTATTTCCCGCACTTTTCTATGCAATTCGGCTCTTATTCTTTTTTACAAATCATTTATTTTTATAAACTTGATACCTTCCAAGACACGCTAAAATCCTTTAATTAAAACACGGTTTAAGGTTTTAGTGTTCTGATAAAAACATATTTCAAGGGCAAAAAAGAGCAAGATTAAAGCTTAAGCAGAAAATACGATAATATATAAATAAATAAATATATATATATATAGAAAACAAAATTTTTTTGTTTTATGTTTGTTTTAAACTTGAAAGTAAAAATCACCGATTAAAAACTTAACCCGTATCTACTGATATCAATCTACCAGAAACGATCAATTGGATTGGAAGTTACCAGATATTTTTATTCCCTTTTTTTGTAAAATAATAGTTTAATTTCCTATTATTAAATTTTTAATATATCGTCAGGAAATTTCCGATTTTAACTTACTTCGATAAAATGTCCCTACTCAAAGCAAAAATTGTTAAAATCGATCTAATAATTTATTTTCCGTTTTTAGAATAAAAGCAGTTTTTGTTTCACAATTTTTTTTAAATTTATATTTTTTACTTAACTCTTAAATTTCTTTCAAATAATTTTATAGATAATGCTAATATAATGACGGTGATTTTGATAGTAAGGAAAAATAATTTTTCTCTTAAAAACCTTGATTCTGGGATTCAAGCATTCGATGGCTTATTTATGAATAATTCAAAATATTTTCATGTTTGGAATGATTGAACTATTAGAGATTAACAGATTATTTAAAATTTAACTCCAATTTGCCAATATTTTTTTGATACACTATTAAAATATTTCGGAAATTCGAAAATTAATCAGTTATGTACAAAGTAACAAAGTAAAAATTAACATTCGATTTTAATGCATATGATCACTGGAGGTTATCTTTCGAACCTTGATTAATTTGAAGTATATTTATTACTCCATTTTTAATAGATAAAAAATTTAATTTATTGCCGCGGAACGATTTGTGTTCTATATACTATATCAAAAAGTCGTCTTAAACAAGACAATAACAGTAATTCCCCTACAGCAACAATGGTCTTAGATTATTTTAATACTCGTTTTGAATTGATAATGAGTCATTTTTTTATTTCTACTTTATATTCATATAAATGGATTTTCGAATTTTTTTCAACAGTAGATTTTATTTGGTTCTTAACAATTGTGATAGCTGGTCCGTAAGGTCCCTCTATGTGAAGCGGCTTTTAAACACCCGCGAGTTCACCCAGTTGGCTGAGCCAGCAATAAATAATATCCATTTATTGCAACCATGAAGATGATGCTTCATTGATGTCAATAATAGATAAGGTTTTTTTTATTCTGGCTAAAAAATATTTTAGATTTAAATTGCTTTTCAATAAATACACCAATATTTTTGGATTGGCAAAATTTCGATTTGCATATATTTATATATATAAGCTGATTTAGATTATTGGCGTTTCATCAAATATTTGTATATATATTGGATTATTTAATAGATATTAAATAAAAATCTGCAAACTAATGCGAAGTATAAATGACAAAATGTTACAAGAGTTACTTATATATTTAATTTATTTTTTTTGAAGTTCCATTGTCATGAATTTGTCCATTCATTAAAAATTCAATTTATAAATAATCAAGCAAAACATGTAATTGTATTTTTGATAATTACTGATTACTCTTATGAATGTTAAAATTTTGATATAGAATTATTTTTATGTAAATGTAGAAAGAGTTAAGAGGGAAATAAAATATCATAAAATATTTTTTTAATAATTCCAACTTAATTCAGGTATTTGTATTACATGATAATGAAATTAAATATAAACCGAAATGGCTATTCGCTTTTCCTTTATTTATTTTATTAGATTAAATGATTCTATATTAGCAAATATTTTAAGAATCAAGATTATTGGTTAAGTACTGTTCCTCATTGAAATAATTAAGTCAAACTGAAGTGAAATATAATTTTAGAAATGACTTTCGCTACCACATACTACTTAAAATGTATAAAATTAAAACTTATTAATAGCAAATTAAGTTATAATAATATTTACAAATTTTAAAATCCTTTATTTTTCTCTGCCATTCGTTAAAAAATATTTGTTATGATGTGTTAAATTTCTTAAAAATTTGTACTAATTTTCATCATATTAAAATTCTGCTTGTGTGTAGATCCAGAAATTTTTTAAGTTTTTTTGGAAAAATATCTTACAGACAGCCATGAGATTCATCGACTTTACACAAGCCAAACTCAGTATCATATGTAATTTCACATATTCTGGGTTAAAACGCTGCTTTTTCATTATATAATTTTTATATTATTTGGTATGTACGTTATCGGTTTTCGGGATCTTGGATCCTTAAAGACGTTCTCAAAAAATTATTTTTACATTTAAATATAGGTAAATAAATTAGAGTAACTTTACATTTATCAAAAGAATTTCTCAGTTTTATTCAATCATACAAGGCATATGGTATATGTAAAAATTCCATACCGGTTTTATTCCGAGGACTGTATAATATTATTAGACAGTATGTGGAAAAGAAGAATTTATTAGGCCATTTTCATATTATCGTGCTAGATGCTTACCTGAAGATCTGTGATAAAATCTGTTTCAACAGTGAGTATTATCAATGAATGATATAATAATATAAAAATTGCTTATAGGTTTATATAAGTCTATAAATAATTATTACTTCAATTGTTTTTTATTCTTTCATCGAATCCTGACATTTTTTATATTAATTATCGATTAAATATTTAATGTTTAGCTTTAGCTTATATTATATTAATATTACAGCTCTCCAGTAATATTGGTAGAAGAGTTGATTAAAAAAATCTTATTTAATTCATGTTAATAATCATAACAATTTATTTGAACAACTGATTAGGTACTGAAACTGAAGATATAAGAAACTAAAAAATTGAATCGCAAATTCATATCTTTGAAAAAATAATCAACCATACAGACCACAGTACTCATGTCATGTAATCAGACCATGTGTCACAAAACAAGAATCCATCTTATGACTGTTAAATTAAACTTTTTAAACCTGATTTTGTATGAAAAATACTGTATATTCTAGCAAGCTTTCCAGAAAGCGACTCTGTATTTTGGTGCCTATTAACACAAGAAAGCTATTCAACCGGGGAGACAAACTGGTGTTTTTTTGTATTAAAACTTTGAATAATTAATTACTTCCTAGGGCGTGTGCCTCTATCATCATATAAATATATAACGAAGCTACCCGGTGCGGTTACGACAATTTAATAAAAATAAACAGGTAATTTAAAACATCTAGCAGCATGAAAAAAGAAAAAAATCTAGGTATGCTCTGTACTGCACTGTTCAAAAACGATTTTGAATATGATAACTCCAAAAATTATATTTTGGTAAATCTACAATCCGATTAAAGTCTATCGTGGGTTATAATCTTAACATGATACGATTTAGCTATTATGGTCATGTTTTCGGTAGAGATTCCCTTAATCCGATTTTAGAAAATCTCGTGTGACATGGACTCCAGAACAGTGCAAAATTCTATCAATAAAATTGAAGGTGTATCAATACAACAAATCAATGCAGCTTAATTATTAATAATAAAGTGTCTTTTTATATTCGGCGATTGACCGAATTATATTGGTAATTATCATTAAATCTTTTTTGGGAAGACATTTCATTTTTAATTATTTGTTACATCTTTGATATATTTCAAATCAATCGAACAAAAATAAGTTATTTTTTACACTTAGAATTAAATAGCTGCTGATCCTTTGGGTGTTTGAGGTTTGTAAAAATTTATATAACTTAGGCCATATATTATTTTATGAATAATTCTCGGATTCTTTAAAATTGATAAAGCCTTTTTATTTGATATTATTAAAATTTACCAAATTCCATAAGAATTTTTTTCTTTTTAACTTGACAGGTTATTATAGAATCGTTTTTGTTAACTTGAAATTTAATTTATTCCTGATTATATATATTTTTAGAAGAGTTATTATTGGAGTCCCCATTAGGATATGAATAATAAAAAATGTACACACCACTTAAAATTGTTAAAAAAGAATGGGTAGTCCTTACAATAAAACGAATAACAAAAGTTGATTTAATAATGCACATATTAAATGTTATAGCGTATTTTACTATTTATGTACTAATATCAGGAGAAATGCGAACAACTGTTATCAGTCAGAAAGCAAAAATTTTCGATAAACAATTTCTTTTGTATCAATCCTAAATTATTGAAATATCGGGAAAACTTTTAGTACTTACACAAACATTTATCGCATTCACAATATAGTAATTTTTCGAAGGGATTGCTTCTTCTATTTCTGCCCGAAAATCGCATGAAACATGTTTCAAAGCTATTGAATAAATAAAAATGACACAGGGAATTAAATACATTATGTATATTTTTTAAAGCCGCCATTTACCTCAATTGGTGACATTACACAGCTACAAAACTGTGATAACTTTAAAATTGCTGAGCCAAAGTCAAGAAATAATTTGGACACAAGTCCAAGCAATTATCATTTAATTTTGTGTACATGCGCATTATTCTATTATTTTTTCATAAAAGTAACCCTATGTACCTGGCTTATACAATATATACCTTCTAAAATGTCTAATATTTGCAAATTAAAAGGGCTTTCAGCTCATACAGATGATTTCTTTGATATGAAGGAATGTTGGTTCTTTGCGAAGGTACTTAGGCTTCATGGAGGTAGCATATTCGAAGTTGTAGATGATAAAGATAAAAAAATTAAGGCTGCACTTCCCAACAGACTTAGAAAGTTGCTTTGGATTAAAATTGGTTAGAATAAATGATTTGGATAAACTATAGAGCATAGGTTCATATGTTGTATTGGAAAAGTTTAGTGATATTGAGGAAATAAATTGTGAAATTATAACAGTTTTAACAGAAAAGCAAATTAAGTTCTTCATAAGAAATAAAATCTGGTTAATTTAATTTAAAATAATAAATAAGGATTATAGGCCTGCTCGTTTCACACAAACCAAGAAAGAATCTGGGATCTATGAAGTGCAAAATTTTAGTTCTGAAGATAGCACAGATTTAGAAAATTAAGAAATTAACTAAAAATCACGTTTTATTTAAATGTACATTAACTAGATTCAGTTATAAATACCACGCGTCTTCATTATCTAATGCTCCTAGTATCAATTCGTTTTCACCCTGGGCCCTATAGTCACATACTTGTTTTTTTCCTTCATGTGTCACATATTGCCCGTGGTTTCTACTACACCAACGTACTGCAAGTACAATCGCCAATAAAATTGCAAATACACAAAATATAGCTATTCCAGCAATGACTGGTCCCCATTCGCCGATTCCTTCAAGTCTTGAGACACCTCCAGGAATCATGTTTGGAGGTGTTGGTATAAGTTTTGCTGGTGAAGCCACGGGTAACGGTCCAACACATTGTCCTCTAGTTACTGCTTGACTTGAAACACCCCCATTACCAACGTCAAATTCTTTGATAGGTTCAAGTAAGATAGTATCTGTAGATCCAACTGGAAGGACCAAAGCCTTCATTCCACCCATGCATCCTAAAAATGGATTTGGACTGATAAAAGTTTGGAAGTTTAAATTATTAAGGTTATTATCAGTTGGGGTACCTAGGTAAAGCCATTGAGGGGACGGAAAAACAGCTTTATTAGTACTAACGGAGCTAATTACAAATGTTCGGACTAGCTTATCTGCAATTATAAATATAAAACCATTTTTCATGGTAACTCTGACGTTATGATACTTTCCATCGTTGTAACCCATCGGTGAAAACGGAGGTCTAACTGTAAAAACATCTGGATTTGATAACCTCAGAGGCCATATATTCATTGTCAGAACCAAACTTCCGCTACTAATTTCTAATAACATGAAAATATTTCTATTTTCTCCTCTAACAAGATATAAGGTACCATCTTGGTTGGTTATAAAAGCAATAGAAAAGACAAATTCTTTCATTCCATCCATTGATGGGAATTTATACGTTATACTACTCGTTGAGGAGTCAAAAATTACTCCTACTTCAGTCTGGCAATGTTTCCCATATAATGGAGAAACACTGCAGTTACAGAGATAGTAATTGTAATGCTCTATACAGTTCCCATAGTTACATGGGTCTTTAACTGACCTACAGGCGCTAAATATTCCCGAATGAACTCCAGTATTAGCTAATCTACCACTACCTGAAGCTTCATATATTTTGACAAAAGCCCCGTCCATGTAGAATCTACGAATCGTCCCTCGAAACCCTGAAAACTGGTTGAATGGACTTCCACCTATGTATAAAGGGGTTGTATCCAAGTCCAAATTAACAGGATCAGAAAAGTTGTAAGGTACGTTTACAGTATCGCTTACAGTGTCCACCAAAAGATATACGAATTTTCGATTAAATTTAAAGTATAACAAATGGTACTCGTTGTCGTCTAAATGAACATTCTGTCCAAGTTGAACAGACACAGACATGATTGGACCCCCAAAACTGTATTCGGCAGATACTTGATGAGGGCTATCTAAGGAAATCAATAAGAAGTCAAAATTCGATCGTCCCTAAATTTTATTTAACATATATTAAGTTACTGTTTACCTGTGAAAATATCATAACATTTCCTGAAGCCCGGTCAGTTCTAAATTCAAATTGTAGTGAACTTCCTGTCTGTGGCATAAAGTTTCTGAGCGGGAGGAATGAAAATATTTCTTGAAATGTGACAGCGTCAACTTGTCCACCTCTTCCTTGACAACGAAGAGGACCTACAGTAAGTACCGCACTAGCACCTGTGGCGGAGGATATATCCATCGCATTAATAGACATCATTGGTAAGTGATTTTTAATTCCAAACACTACTGAATCAGATCTGGTAATTCTGTCCCCAACATCACAGTTACACTTTTTGTTATCAGCACAAGAATCGTCATATATTTTACATTGGCACGCAGCATATACTCCATCACTGTTCCAATATTCATGTAATTTTCCATCTGATCCAATCCAATTAACCAACGTGGTATTTCCGGCAGTAATCCTTGAACCTGTGCATGTATATGTTACTTCTTGAGTGCAGTACAAACTCATGGAAACTAATAAGTTTAGTTGAGCCATTGACATTTCATATTCAATGTCCCAACTCCTCGGTTCTCCCGAAATTACAATTTTCCCATCAGGAAGTTTATTATTAACAGTTGTGACCACGAAATCATTGTAAACAGATTCCATATTGCTACAAGTAACTTTTACTGGGGTAAGAGGACCGGTAAGATCAACATCAATGTAATTTTCACCAGGATTCTTATAATTTGCATGTTGCATCTCGGCACAAGTTCTAAAATAGGCAGAGTCGTCACAAGTAACACCAGGGTACTCTGATGGACAAACACACTCAAAGGAATAAATACCCAAATTACAAAACCCTGAGTGTTGGCAAGCCTCTTTTCGACAGAAATCAGTAAAATTACAACCATTCTTCAGTACATCTCTAGTTCGAGTAGATGATTGGATAACATATGGATTTCCATGAACAAAAAGGTTATTGATACAACCAATAAATCCATGTCCTCCAAACATTATATCTGGAGTGGTATCATACGTAGATGAAGCTTCACTGACTACAATTTCGTTATCAACACCAAACACCACCGTTCGATCATCTGGACTCTCTGATCCTGGTAATCTAACAACCACTTTATGCCATCTGCCATCATTCAGTATGACTTGCGGTAAATACATATCGATATAGTTTACGTCTCCATAAAACAGCAACATGGAAAGTGATCCTGAATCAACAGAAATATTTAGCGTAGTTCCTCCATCGTTATGAAAAATAATTGTTGTATCGTTTAAATATAAGAGCAGATCAAACGAAATTTCAAATCCCTACATAAATAAGTATAGACTATACAAAATAAACAGATGCTGACATCTTTCGATCAAGCATTACATAACTCTCGGCGTTAGTGAAGGTGAGTGGTTCAAAATCAAAGGGAGTACAGCCAAATTGACTGTTATTTGCATAGGGATTGTAGAGAAGGTCAAATCTGTTAAGGATCGCCATTTCCACACATCCCGTGAAACCAATCCTGGAGATAGATTGGTTTCGATCAAACTCATTACTAAAGGGCGGTCCACCAACGTACATATAATTTGGTTTCTGGCCGGTAAAATTTGCGGATATGAATGGGGCGATGTACTTTCGTATTGGTAAGCCAAGGTCTAGGACCATTGCTACAGCGTTTCCATCAAAGTACACTGTGAGTTGATGGGGTTCATTGTCCGCGAGTCCCGATCCTATCCATCCAACAAATGGTTCATGAGAATAATCATCAAGGAAGCTACACGTGAGTCTAAAGGTAATCAAAAACATTTTACAAAACAAATGTACCTTAAAGATGCATGGTATAGCTCGATTAGAACGTAACTGTTGTTTCCTTCAGAGTAAAGTAGAATCCCATTATGTTCTGTTGTCCAGAAGGCAAGGTTAATCATCCCAAAGTAATAATCTTCACTTTGTGTAAAGCTTTGAAACAAAAATCCATGTCTACTAATATTCCATTCTTAAAAGTTAATAACAGGGTGTTAGAAATAGAATTACCTAATGTTTCTGGTGGTAATATATAAAAAAGAATAAGCGACAGCCAAATGGCCATTTTTACTAATATTTTTTAGTACTATTATGAGCGAGAAAAAAAAGACGTCACACGTTGCAACTGCATGACAACCGAGTCTTTTTATTTCATGCATCTATTACAATAGATTAACGGAACTTATTGTTGCTGCTATTGGTTCCCAGCCTTCATTTGGAAAAAACAAATTTTTATTCTTGGATTAATTGAAGTTAAATTTTCAATGCCTTTTTTTAAATATCAAAAGATATTTTCATGATTAAAAACAAAGGATGGGTCTATATATTGATTATTTAGAGTCTAAAATAAAGGAATACTAGATTTGGAAATAATAGGCTAGAATAATTCTATCTTGTTTGGAATTGTTAATCATGAAAAGATATTTATTTAATGATTCTCACAGATATTAAAAAAATATAACATATACAATTGTAGAGTAAGACATAAAAATTAAAAATGCATTGAAATAAGGTATTTAATTAATTTTATTCTTAAAAAAATATTCAAAAATAATGGCATTCATCCACTCTTTTCATGAATAGGAAATTTAATTTCCCTAGAGATAAATGATAAACATTTTTACACGAAGTTAAATACTAAATTAAAGACAGATAAACGGAATCTACCAATCCTATCATGATGTAAATTGTTGCTAAAGAAATTCCAGGATATTTTAAATAATCAAACGAGAGATTGGCACAAGGTACAAGGATCAATAAAACACATGATGTAAAATTTACAACTGATGAAATCTAGTTTATGATAATTGTGACCATGGGAGCAATACTGGGCAGGGTAGCACAAGTCACCACCGATAGAAAAAAAAAGAAAGTTCGTGCCTCATATTAGTCTCTGACATGGCTATATTTTAAAATGGTGAATTGCAAAATTTTCTTCAGCGGTTTTTAAATCTACTTTTCCTGATAATGTTTCTAATGCTTTATTTGTTATGACATACTTTAACAAATTCTGGTGATTAAAACAATTATTGTTATGCCTTTCATTAACTAAAACTTAGTCTATAATTTCCACAAAGAACATTCGAAACGATGTAGATTTGAAAAAATTAAAAAATGTTTATATATATTTTAGATCGTGGAGTACGGTAATATAACTTTTCCCGTCATGATATATATCAATTCAAGATTGTCCCAAAGAGTTGGAATATGTATCATAAAGATGTAACATATTTTTTAGTTTAAAATTAATCATTACAACTTTTTTAATTGTTCAAAATTAATATTCAAGAGTGAAACCATGGATAAGGAAGGACAATCCGAGAAGCCTTGATTACTGAAACTAAGTTCTAACCGTATAGAATTGACATGTCAAATATTTTTTTTAATCTGAATGAATTAAAGGGCATAACTTTGGGTTAACGTGTCTAAGCCATGCAATATCATTATTCTGAACAAAAAACTAGTTTTTGAAAAAATATTACTAAATTAAAGGATTTGTTAAAATTAAATCACGAAGAATTATGCATCTTTATCTTTAGATTCACTATGCTCAGGTTCATCCTCATACCTATGAAAATATACATTAAAATATTTATTTAACTGAAAAATTCGTTTCATATCACCGTTTTTGATTAAAACTATTAAGGTACAAACAAGGAGGGCTGGAACAATATATAATAGTGCAGGCTGACCATGGTGCGTATATAAAACAACAAAGTTAGTGACAACCAATGAAATAAAATATGCGAACACTGAGGATTTAAAATACTCTAGCTTTCCATTATTTTTCCTATAAATATATTAGAAACGAAATAATGTAAGAAACGATTCATCAAACTTTAGTAATAAGGCAATATACATTCCAGGTACAACAACATCTCCAACACCCAGCATAGAGAATTTTTCACCACCAAAGCCATATTTGATAAACTCCATAGGGAACTTAACTAAAAAATTAAATCTTAAAGAAATTGGCACATACATAATAGAGGTAAATTAATGCTCCTGGCAACAGATATCATAACATTGGACTTAAAAACCCAAAAGATATCATAGAAAAACAGACCAACCAATATTAATACGGCATGAGAGAATCTAGAACTTGATTAAAAAACGCATGAAATCACTTGTTAATGTGAGCTTGATTAACTGCTAGAATTGATAGATTAAATGCAATAAAGTTATTAAGAATCCAAGGTTTGTAAAACCAGTACAGTACATGTAATATAATTGAAACAAATAGAGCAGGCTGAATTTCCCATCCAAAATTGTAGGAAAAATGTTCTAAAAAAGGATATTATTTTAAAAATATCGAAATTAAAATTAAAAGCACAAAAATATATTATTTAGTTCTTTTACATCAATGATGAAATATAATAAATTGATTTTTTGAATTCATATAAAAGTATCACAAACGAAGAAAAGACAAATTGAGGTAATATCGTGAGTAAGATCAGAAAGTTGCATATTCATTAGTTAAGCTCAAAATATCCCTCGAAGTTTGAATATCAACGATGAATAAAAACTAAAGTTAAGACGAAACAAATACACCAGTATCAACAAGTTTTAATAGTATATATCGATATTATTTAGTTTATTGATATATTTTATAAGATTCACGACTCCAAAAATGATCCATGTATATGAATTCGACAGTAAATTAGTAAACCTAAAAACATGAAAATTATAGCTTAAAACATCGGGATATTCTAAGAATCTCTTAGCAAACAATTAAATATCTTAAAGTGATATCCCGATCTTTATTATAATAATATGAAGCGACAAAAATGGTGTCCATTCTCGTTCAAAAATGTTTAATTTTACTGTAATTTTTCATAATATAGGCAGATATTTAATTCAATATTGCTGCAGTTTACATGATTCGGGATACATAGAAAAAGTAAGACCATATTACCTGTAAAATATTGGATAGTATGCCGATATCGATGGCTACACATGCTTTATACAGCGTCTAATATACAGATATATGCGTAGAAGAGTCATGATGATGTTGATAAATTTAAAAAAAATAATCCATCATGATTTTTCAAATTAAAGCAATGCAAACTTTTAACATTAATTTCGAGAAAATTACGAAATTATTAGATTTGAAAAGAATGACGCAGATAAAATTTAAGGTTATTTACTAATAATAAAAGCTAAAAAAATCAATAAAATATCTGTTATTTTCTTCTTAATAGGAGAAATCATATTTTGCGAGATTCTGTAGTAGTCACTAAAGGAATGGCTCGAGGTACGTTATTTATAATAATTATAGCCCAAAAAAAATTATATAATTTGAAAAGTGCTCTTGAAATATATTTTCATTTGCTTAAACAGTTTATGCAGAGTTACATGAAAGAATCGTCAATTTTCACCTGTTAAATCGAATTGAAAATACAGATATATAAAAAAAAATTTTCAAGGACATTAACTATCCTTGACAGATTTTCATCCGATAAATAAGTTACAAAAAGCTTTAAAGGTTATCAAAATGAGATATGATTACTACCTGGAGGAATCGTCCGCAATAAAAATCAAACATTCGATAAATTAAGGATATAAAGTTTAAATAAGATTTTGAAAAATGTATTAATCAGAGAAACAGAGTGGGAGCCCTTAAGAACTACACAAACAAGATGTAGCTAACATTTAACATCCAAAATAATCTAATACAGTTCATAAAAATCGTACTCTCGTGTATGTATTAAGTATGAAATAATCCCGGTATTATTCACATATACAAAACATAATGTCCCTGATACATAATTCTCACACATACTCTTAAAAAAAGGTTTATCAAATAATAAACAAATTTAAAATAGACATAATACATGTAATTTTATAATTAAAAATGTATAGTTAGCCCAAAACCGAACATATGTTAAAATTTTTATTTTTTACCAGTAAAATCAAAAAATTTTGCTTCTCAATATTTCTTATGGTAAAAAAACAAATCAGTGTCTGACAGTTAGATCTTACATCAACATCAATGCTGAAAGTTTCTGTCCAACATTATTCTAATACAAAAAACAATAAACTAACTGAATTTGATCATTAAATTTAACAATCATGAGTCAATAAATCATGACTTCTAGATTTATTAATAGGTAGAGCACGAAATTCATTTCAAGACACTGATTCCGGTACAATATTTATAAAAAAATTGTAAGCAATTCAAACAAAAATATCATTAAATTACATACACCATCCCGTGAATCTCAAAAGTTATTAAAGAATAATTTCTTTAAAAAGGGCAGAGTTCCTTAAAACGAATTGATTACATTGTAAAAGGCGCAAAAGAATATTATTTAATTAATTTTTATCTTAAATTGAAGAAAAACCACAAAAATCGATATAAATATTAAAGTTTAACATTCCGGATTAAAAACTAACATATTTTTAGAATAATAAACGAAAATAGGCTTGCAAAGTCACACAAACAATTCTGAGGTGTTAAGTATATACATTATTTTACAAATATAAGAATAGTTGTTATTATATTCTTATTATAAGCTACAACTTAGCATTTGTTTATAACTCTTACACTTTCATTTCCTGATTCAAAAAAATTCAAATTATATAAAAATAATTGAATAAGCCATATAAAAAAGGCTTGCATATAAAATACCAATCTTGATTAAAAATAAAGAAATGCCTAAGTTATTGATTCCTGTTAAAAACACTCATAATTATTCTTAAATTTTTTCTTTAATAATTGCACTTGTTTAGGCAAAATAATATTATTTAAAGTATTAATTACGTCAAAAAATAAATTTTTTTGAAAAACATCCAGTAGTTCAGAAGATTTTTAATTACATTAAAGCAGTGGTTCCCAACCTTTTTTACATCGCGGCACACCTATCACAAAAAATGAACGTTTTCTGCTCATAAAGACTTTTTATGCAATAAAATGATGAAAAAGAAGACCATATAAGGAGAACTTTTATTCATATTAAATCATGATTTTATTGGTCTCACTAAAACCTTAATTTACAATGTCTATGATTTACAACACTTAAATATTAAATAATAATTATCTACAAAGAGTCTTATAAATGTGATATAAAGCATAACAACGCTAATCAATTAGTATGCAAGAAACGTTTAGATTCCAGAAATTCAGTAATTTTGAATTGC
>LDMZ01001431.1:0-14446 GCA_001455285.1 Sphaeromyxa zaharoni
CCGGAGTCCCTAGGGCGTAGGTTTAAATTAGACTTTAAAATATTTGTCGGACATTCTGTAACACAACCAAATAATGTAAAACTATTCAAATATTAACTTGGAAATTGATATTATATAGTATTCTTTTCATAATATAAATCAAGATATAAAAGACATTTACAAATAGTTTATTTTAAGTTTTTTAATCTTATTGAAAAAAATTGGCACATTTTGTCCAGTAATCTCTAAAATTTAGATGATCCCGCCAATTCCATCACAATTTTTCTTGATTAATATCTAATTGTATATCACTGAAATTTTCAAAAGTTCAAAGTAAAAAATTGTAAAAAAATTATATGCAAAATTTAACATTCTTTATTATTCGGTGATTTAAATATTCTTCCTCTACATTTTACGTAGACAAAAACTGAATAACTAAAACGAAAGCAAGAATAATAAGACAGGAGTAGGTTTCAATTTTTCAATGGATAAAAATCAGAAAAAAATGGTATCTAAATAACATTATCATGGGGCATATAAAATGGTTTAAAACGTAATTAATTTGAAATTATTTGATTATTTGTGTTTGCACTCCGGATACAGTAGAGCTAAGCATTTGGGTCTTCAGTATGCTTCTAAAAAGTATTAAAACAAAAAGCTAAATATATTTTATAAGTATTAAATGTAACGAAACTCAAAACCCATTGTATATTTTATAATTTTGATTAAATATTTTTATAAAATTAACTGATATAAAAAACGGTTGATGAATTCAAAAATGGAGGATATATATATTTTATTGAACTCCACAATCAAAAATACATTATCAGATGGTTATTTTTCGATATACAAAAGAATAGAAAATGGAACCTACCGTTTTCCTTTTACATTTTCGACCTTGAGTTGGGAGAAGCCTATTACTTTAGAAATAATTAAATGATTGAACTGTTCAATTTCTTCGTCAGAATCATTATCTCTGCTTGGATTGTCAATACAACTTATCCCACAGAATGTACGTTTTCTAGTCCTTGAATAACCCGGATGAGTGCTTGCCTCAGATATATTATGAACTTGCTCTTTTAACTGAGATGATTTTGGAATTTCGGGGTCATCCATGATCTTTGCTCTAAACAATTTTATTTTTAATAAATTTCACGCTTATATTAGATTTAATCGAATCACATTTTGTGAAAATGTCAAATAAAATATATAACATTTTTATTGATTCCAAAGAATATATCTAATACTTATTTAATGTGTGTAAGCAATGAAATAAGGTATAAGGTACGGACTTTAAAATATAAATTTGAAAAAATTATATCAATATTAAGTGATAATTTTTCTCATGAGTATTAAATCATATCATTTTTAATAACTTTTAACTAAATATTTCATTTTAAGTAGATACTACTAAAATAAATATGAAATACAAACTTCATGAATACTTGTATAATTTACAATCATATAATTTAAGCAATATTAGCGTCGTTATTTGGAGAAAATTATTCATTACAATATTGATCCCTTGTTACATATATATGTAATTAATATTATTATTGTAACATTTATATATTTGGAAATGTTGAGATTAAAAAATGAAATAAACGTAGTATTTAATTTATAATATATTATCGTTGATCATGAGATCTGTTACAAATTTAACAAAATAATATTCCATGCAGTAGAGAGCTTCATTAATTCAAGTGCTATTATATCGAAATTTAATAAATTAAATTTTTATTGAACAGTGTTAAAATGGGCTGCTACATCAAATCAATAATATTTAAATTTTCAAATATCGATCCAAAATCAAATTTAATTCCAATTTGTTAATGTTAAATTTTTTTATTTTAATCAGGATTGAAGAAAATTATTTTCCATATGGAATATATAGAAATGAAAGTTTGTTCCGGTTTCACATCGATTTTAGTAATATATCCTTTCTCATAAAACAGAAAATCTATTGAATTTAAAAATTTGTGCTTATTTTTAGATAAATTATTTCAATAATTCGTGGATACGTTGTCCTATTTTTAAAAACAAATTATTTGCTTATATTAATTTTTTTATCAAATATTCATTCTTTTTAAGATAATCACATACTATAATATTATTACAGGTTAAAAGAAAAAAAATCAGATATTAACATCACGGGAAAAATAAGATTTAATTTATTTTTTTCCGAAATTAGCACACAATCGATGGAAATTGAAAAAATATGGTAATTTAGACTAAATCTTATGTTTATTCAAATATAGAACTTTGATTAAGAATATATTTTTTGATATTTTTGATCATTTCAAGTTTAAAATATCTATTATTAAAAATAAAATGTTATGAAAGGCTTTATACAAAGTATTTGTGGTGAAGTGCTAGGGACATTGGCTAATAAATACAGAGATTAATTTATATTTAATTTGGTTGGAGTTATTGTCTAATAAACAATCCAAAAGATTAATATTTTATAAAAAAATAAGGATTAAATGAAGAAGTAAAATTCGATATCAAATTTTAAAAAGATAAAAAATTCATATTCCTAATATAAAAAAAGAATCAGAAATTTTTGTTTTAACTAATTTTATTTCTTACTACTAATTGTATTATTCAGAGCAATGAAATATCATGATGTTATTTTTCAATGAACACAAATAAATCTTAGAAATCCATTTAAAAATATCATACCTCATTTGACTTTTGGAACAGGATTTATTCAATTCTTGCGGATCACATAATCTTATAAATATTTTTGGCACGTAATATAGGGTATCTAAAATAGATTTAATCTAAGGTTTCGGGTTTTATATAAAAATAACGTAAATATATTTATATTTGTGCAATGAGTTATTTTGAAAAGATTTTAATCAAAGTTACAGCATATTAATTAATCCGTATTTATTTAATATAAAAATAATAACTAATAAATTGTATAATACTGTCTTGCAAGGTGATAAAATATAATTTTAATTTTTTTATTTAATAATGGGTAGTCTTTTTAATTTCATATTCAACATAAAAAGAGATTTTAAATTGAAAAATTATTATATAAAATGTTGTATAATCATTTATTAACAAATAGTTTTTTATTTCATGGAAAAATTTTGAGGCACGTGTTAAAACTTTTCATACAAAAATATATTTTAAAAATATAAAATTAGAGACAAAATTTTTTTGAATAGAATCAGAAATTGATGATGTTTTAAAAGTCTCCCTTTACAAAATTTGTTACCTAGACAAGCTGATGACATGTTTAAAGAACATGAAAGAAGAAATATATAATTTTTTGAACTTAGTAAAGAAAAATGGAAATATAGAAACCATTCAACTTGGTTGAAGGAACATGTTAATTTCTATTAAATAAATTATGAGGAATTACAAATTAGAAAAGAAATATGAACAAACACTATTAAGAACGGGATGCAACTATTGTAAATAAATGCTAAAATATAGTTTCCATACCAATTTTGGCTATAATTAGTGAAAAACCAAACAGAGTCATAATGTCTATATATATTTAAAGTAGTTATCAGAAAATATAATCCATAGAGAAGAACAACATTAATATTAATCCGTTGAAACTTTGGTAATAGTTACCGTTTTGTTACCTAGAAAATGTAGTTCATTTAAATTCATATTTGCAAATGATCACAAATTATAAATGCTTTAAAAATTGCGAAAATAATAATAACTGAGAATAAAAAATATATAAAAACGATAAGTGTTTATATCTTCTATTTAGTTCATGCTTGAAATTCAATAGCAGAAATAAAATTAATGCAAGTATTATAAAACATTGTGCAGTAATTGTATATTTCAATATATTTTGATTAGTAAAATATTTTTGAACAAATAACATCAAACGGTAAAATATAATTAATTAAGTGCGAATTGGCATAGTACAATAAACCAAAAATTGCATAAAAATACTTTTATTATAAAAAAAAAAATTGATAATAACCCTTGTTAAAATTTCATTAAATAGTTCTTGATATTTTTTCAATGTTCAGACGAATATATGCGAATTTTTGGACCTCGAATATCGCTTCAAGCATAATTATAAGTATTTTTATTTTGATTGTTAGATCTGATTATCACGTAATCTTTGTCATAATTTATAATGTGAGCATGAAAGAAATTTGCTATAATCTACCTTGATGATATTTGGTCTGTATAACATTTTACATTCAGATTTGGATTTAATAGATAGAAAATATAGGTTCATATTGTGTGAAAAGTTCAAAAGTGATTCAAAACTTCTCCAAATGCACAATTTCTAATAAAATTATATATCATTTCTAACTCAAAATCTACCTTATTAGAAAGAGTTTTACAAATCTATAATGTAATAATCAGAATTTGTTTAAACGAGCAATAATTAGTGCAAATAATTTTCGATGTATTCATTTTTCAAAAAAAATTGAGGAAACATATTAACTCATTAAAATCCGTTTAATTTTTCAATGTTTATTAATTTAAATTGAAAAAATCAGTTTTTAAGTCTTAGTAAATTCAAAATATTTAAAATGCATAAAATGTGTAAAATCATAATTACATCATATTTATATTTTGATATGTCTATGAACATCTGAGGTTAGTCCTTGATAATCAAATATACAGGTTGGAAAACAACTAAAAGGCCATAATATACGAACCATTCAATTACTCATTTACAAATTTTATGGTGACTGGGAATAATAATGGTTATATCTGGGTGGATTAGATCTTAAAATATGTTATTATTGAAATATATAAATAAATTCCTGTCCGCGAGAGCAGTTTGAAATGACAAATTATTTATTTTTCATTAGATTTCAATCCTTACCTTAAAAATGAATGGAAAACTAAATGATTGAACAAAAATAAAAAATCTTTTCGTCAAAACACTTAATGAAAATTTAAATAAACCAAAATAATATCGTTTATTTTAGAAATAACAAGCGTGCCACTGCGTCAAAATTAATTCAGAGATATTAAAATACAGTTTTAAAAATTTCTAGCCAAAACTTGGACGATCTGTCATTGCCTATAGCCGCGAAAATTGTGAACTTATTCGAGGTGATTTTTCTGTAATCCTTACAAAAGTTCACTAGAAATGAACCATTGAATTAAAAATTTTCCAAACTATTATTTGTGGATTACTTAAAAAATTATTTTGAAGGTATACAGTCAGCATCACGTTTCCGCCACGTCGGAGGATGACTCAGAGCTTCGATTTGAATTCTGGAAAGCCTTCCTTTAAAAATGGCTAAAAGATCGTTAATTTATTTTTAAACAATTTTTGGTCTGATGGAGCACATTTAGAAATGAATTTTCATGTCAACCTTGACAAAATTTATTCAAGTAAAGAAAGTTTACATAAAGAAACTGAACGGGATGTTATTTCTCTGAATTACCTCCTTGGGCGCTATTTATTTTAATGCAAAAATTACAACATTATACTTTCATGGAAATGTCACAAAAAAGTAATAAAGTACAATTTTGAAGGAATATTTCTACACAGTGGTGTCAAATTGGTCCGATATTCAGGAAACATTGTTTAAGCATTATGTTAGCCCAGCACATTGAGGAAACGGGGCTCGTAAATGGTTAACTGACACTTGATAATAGATGAATAGACCAACAACAAGGACTCAACTCACCCTTAAGATCTCCTAATTTAACTCCTGACTTTTTCCTACATGATTTTTTTAGGAATGCATATATATCTAATGTGGGGTACGCGCTTCGATAACTTATCGTTGACTGATGGGTAGCAAAAGCATATCGAATGTCTTGGCATCGCCACTTGGGTTTGGGACTAGATGATTTTGGAAATTAGTCATGAAGGTATGGTACAATATAAATACATTCATAGGGTAAAAGTTTATATATATCCTTGACGCCGAATAACAGCAATTAATTTTGCGTGTTAGACGTTTATCACGACCAACCACGTTCATTCGAAAATTTTAAAGAGAGGAAAACCAACGCTCTCACTCAATTACTCTAGAGGTTTGTCGCTGAGTGTGTCCATCGATTGAGAGCAGTCTTTTTACGCAAATCGTGTTGAATGATGGACGGTTTAAGTGAAATTAAAAAATATTGTCATTTATTGTTCATTACATTACCGTGAAAATATATAAACAAAATAAATATTTAATTTACAATTCAAAATTATGTTTTTTGTATTGACCATAACTTTTAACCAACCCAGCATAGAAAATATTTCATAACCTGTTAAATTATAACTTAATATATCAAATGAAGAGGTTTTTAAAGGTATCATTGTAAAAATATTATAAAAGTTTAGTACAGCTTTCAACTCATCAAAATATGTCAAATAAAAAATATTTTAAAGAAAGCGACCCGATTATTTTTATTTAACCTATTACAAATATTTGAAAAAAAAAACTACGACTCGAAATTGTATAATTCTCTATTTAATTATCTAAGATTACAAAATGTTTGTTCATTTTTAAATAAAATATAGAATAATTCTTATTCAATTAGCTAAAAAAAGGGTATTATTTCATTTAAATATAAGAAAATAATTAAAAACAACAGTATTTATATAATAAAACTATTACTATATCCATGCTTAAAAATTGATAATTACATTACTTTAATTTATATTAGCAATTATTTATTATACACATATTTCGTCGCTAAATATCTCATTTCTGTTAATTATTAATTCCATCTAATATTTTCAGATATTTTTAAAAAATCGATGATGGAAAATATTAAAACGATTTTCGTGAACATGTATTTCTGATTCTAGTTGTGACATCTAAAATTTTATTCATTTTTAACCTCCCTAAAAAATGTTGAAAAATCATTTTTTAAACTCGAAAAGACTTAGTAATTAAATTGTCTCTACTTCAATAATCGAAATGTATTAAAATAAAATTCATACTCATAAATTAGCTACCAAATGTAAAATGATATATGAACAAATATTATTGTATTTATTTTTAATTGACGGATAATTTTAAGCGCATTTATAGTTTAAAAAATAATTCATAGAATTGGAAACTATAAGAAGAAATCCATGATAAGTTTAAAATTGATAAAGGTCCGTAATCGGATAAAATATTAAAAATAAAGAGTAACTATTGCGGAGATGCACAAAAAATAATTCAATTCTTCGTTAAGTCCAAACTTGAGCACAAACATTAAAATATTACCAAAGACAGAAATTATGAAAGAATATAAAAGTTTTTATCCTAGTTTAAATTTAATTTTACAAAAAAGATAACAATTCATTACAAACATTAAGACTAATTATACTACACAGTGCAAGATTTGTCAGCATCATATGTAAAGTTTTTATCATAAAAACTTATTCAGGGAGAATTATTCAACATTATAAAGTTTTCATAAATTTCTTATTTTTTTCAATCGAATTTGATGATTTAATAGTATCAAAGAAATTTAGAAACTTGCATCACCGCGATCAGTTTATACAATATGACAGCAGAAAAGATGTAGCCAATAAAATTTTATTTTTTCCACAACTTAACATCTAAATACTAGATCCGAATCCAAAAAAATATTCTTTTAAACGTTTTCAAATTTGTCTCTGCTAACTTTAAACTGTTCTTTGACATGGACGGCATTAACGCTTCTCTATTCTGATAGAAAAAAGTTTAAATGTTAAGATAAATATGGAAGAATGCCACAGTTTCTGGAAAAATATATTGAAACGCAATGGATTATCTCCTATTACAGACATGTGTGGTTTCAAAATAGCAATTTTTTGCGGAATGGTAAAGGTTTCCCTTTAAGAAGTCTAAATAATTGTTGCTATTACATTATTAAGGTCACATCAAGATATTTACTGAGTTTCGGTGCTTACAATCAGATCATATAAGCACTTTTGAAAAAGTTAAAGATAGTATAAAAAAGATCAAATTCTAGAAAAATAAAAAATTTTTTATGATTATTTTGAAGAAAAAAATTGGAAAATTTCAACGTAAAGCAGTAGCCCACATAATTTGTAATCGAATTTTAGATTTAGAATAACTGATTACAACTGGAGTGGAAAATGGGAGAAAAAAAGGCATCCTGGTTTTAGCTCAGAATTTTGCATATCTTACCTTATATATTTACATTTTTGTAATATATGAAATGTGAGTAATCTATATTGCTTTGCGTTTTGATCGAAATCTGTCTAATTATCATGAAAACGGAGTATTTGTCAGAAAATAACTTTTCTAATAGAATACAAAATCTAATTTTGGGTTCAACAGAGCCAATCATACAAATTTTCGAAGAAAATTACTTATTTTGTAATTTTTTATTTAATTTTTTGATCATATATTATGCCATAACCGGCTCAACTTTTGCTATTACAGAGCATTTTCTCTGTCTTAGATATGAAAAAGATCAAAATTCTATTTTTTAATGACAAGTAGTTTCAGATATGTAAGATGATTTATTTTTAAAAATAACTTAAAAATTATGTCCAGTCTATCATGGCGTTTAAAACTATGAGAATTTTTAGTCATCTATTGTTCCAGAAAAAATTTTTAACACAAAATATGATATTAAAAATTGGATTCAGAATTTAATTACAATAATTTTCCACAGAAACTTGAAAATGTAGACTGTTAACAAACAATTAGCGAAATGAAAAAAAATTTCTTGTATTTTACTTTTACTCAAAACTAAACTTTATATATCTTCTTCTAAAAATTAAGGCACTAACAAGTAGGTTTTCTGAAATTTTAATAAAAGTATTAATCAAACTTTTTATGAACCAAATATTTACCACGATTGATCAATGTTTTAATCAATATAAAAAAAAAGTTCTAACCATTAATAAAAATAACTATTTTAAAGAATCCAAAATGATTCAAAAATTCATAATCACGATCTAATAAATTATTAAGTTAAGCATAGCTTACAGAAAGAAATTCTGGGATCTCCCAAATGAATTTTTATATTTTTTATTTTTTTTTACTTTTAGTTATATAGGGTTATATTATTATAAATAAAAATAGTACTAACCTTAATTTTATCTCATGAAATTAAATATACAATAAAAAATATCTCTAGCAACTTTTATCTTCGTAAAATATAATTTATCAAACTGTGAAAAATCATTAATAGTTAAATCTAAAGATACGTTTAATATATCTGGTAAAATCAAAAATATATAAAAATCATTTTAAAAACCCTACATCCAGTTAAATTTTTTTTTACACAATTAGACTTTTTATATTTAAATAAAATTTTTAAGAAAATTTTTATAACTCTATTTAAAACTGATTACACGTGTCCAAGGATTGTCCATAAATAAATGATTGATTTGACCAAGAATGGGGTAAGTTTCGCAACTTTTTAAGCCCTTAAATGTTAGGAAAAATTAAGGGCATACTAGTATTGCTGTGGATTTCGTACATTTTATCAAATATTCTACTAAAAGTTAATAAAAATATTAATGATTTTAAGAATCCTTCCAAAAAAGTGATCTGAATACCATTTTTTGTTAAAAAAAATTTTTTTTTCTCCAGCAATGAATTGAAATTTCAAAAATGTGTAAAATAATATTATTTCAATAACTTATTAAACATATATTTCCAACTATGTTATAATTCTTTAGAAATTGTATATATGATTTTCAATCAAAGTTTAAAATTTTATTTTTGTTCTAATTAGAAAATATCATACCAACATTTTTTTTTCATAGATTTATTTGCCATGAAAGATACATGACTATATTTATTATCTTTCAAAGTCTAACCTTAAAAGTATAATTTGAGATGAGTTTGAAATTAAAGTTATACTTTAAATTTTTTTCTCAACTTAACAATATTTTCAATCAAATTTTTGCAGTTAAAATTTTCGTTTAAAACAATATTAAAGCAGTGATGCTTTTTTGTGTTATTTTTTTTAATTTTCAATTAAAATTAAATTTTTTGAATCTCGTTATTCTATCTTAACATTGCTTTTACGCTTTTAATGAAATGGATTTTGCTCCAATTTATTAATTATAACAAATAATATTGTTGTAATCGATAGTTTTTGATAAATTTCAGTACATAAGTTCAAAATATCTCAATCATCGGGACCGCAAATTATTACTGTATACTCCAGCTTTATTTTTTTATCTACTACACTATATTTTAAATGAACTCAAATTTTTATTATCTAGAATCATATGGACGCTACTTACCTTTAATATTTTTTGAAAATATTTTTTAAAAACTTAGGAAAACACAAAAATATAATACAACATTTAAATTACTATTTTAACTTTTATTATAACATAAATGCTGCGATTGTGAAATTTCTTTAATATGCTGATTAATAGAGAAACTATCATTTATTTCCGTTAATTTGAATTCATACCGCTTTTACAGGAATCAAAAAAGTTATTTCAAGTTATGTAATAGATGTATAATAATAGTACATGTATTTACAAAATTGATTTTAAGTGAATTTTTAAAAAAGATTTATAAGTTAATCTTCATTTTGAAGACTAGACGTAAAAAATCAGAAAGTAACAGAAATAAAAAATTATATCTGGTTCTGATTTGAATACCTCGCAATTTCATATACAGTAAGTTCAAATTTTAATGCCAGCATCAAATCAAGTAAAATAAGAATTTAATTCTAATAATATATTAGCGTTCTCGTATTCATGAATACAAAAATAATATCGAGTCGTAATTAATATTTTTGCTAAAAATTAATTTTTGTTTTTTCGATTTAAATCTTTTTTAATCACTTGAGTTAGGAAATAATTCAGAAGTATACATGCACGTGGATTTTAAAAGCTGAAAAAACATAAATATATAATTTAAACATAGTATAATAGAAAAATCATGAAAAAGATCTTAGCAATAAGAACTTATTATAAAAACATATATCATTGTAAGAATTTTTCATATTTATAGGTTTCTTGTAATTATAAAAAACGTCATGAATATAAGTATATTTTTAATATTTCAAAGATTTGCTTTTTATTTTATTTATAATTTTTGAAATTTTGTTTGCTCAAATCAACAATATACGTTTTTCAAATTTGTTTGGGAAGAGAAAATTATTTTAAAATTAAAAAAAATTTTTATCTTGAAAAAAGTAGTTAACTCGTAGATTTTTAAAATTTAAGTCCAGTTTTAAATAAAAAAAAGTTATAAATTCTTTAAAAGATCAATTTAAATATTTTTCGAGATTAAGATGAAGGTTAGTTTTAACTATATTATTATTAAAATTTTTTTATTAATACACGCAAATATCCTTGTAAAAACAATTTTTAGTCAAGCAAAAATATATAAATTAAATTTAGATTTGAGTTCGTAAGGTTAGTCATGCTTGTTTATTACGTTAACATGTTCTCTGTGAACAGTTGCCGAAGTTTGACATACTAATAAGTTCATTTAATCCTGTATTTTTCATTACTAAATATTGAAAAAGATATAACTTGTATTATAATCTGCAACATGTTTTGAGACTAGTGTTCTTGATTGAGAGCCATTATAATGTGCTAGTTTTATTTTAGTATTCAATACATATCTTATGTTTAATAAGAGAAATAGGATAACTTATGCAATAATAAATCAAATCAAATCTATACAACAAATCACTAACAAAAATTGTACCTATTAACTGCATCAACAAATCTTCATAGCATGGCAAAGTTATTACACAAGATAAGCATCTTCCATGATCTTTGAAGAAAAAAGAAGTTTTTTGCATCGTTCCAGGACATTTAGTAATACTAAAAATATAATTTTCTTTTAATATCAATACCTTGAGAAATCAGTATCTATCTTGGATATGTTGAAATGGTTACAAACATCCGACATATTGTGAAGTGTACGATAATTTAGTTTTAGGAAATAAATATCGACCCAATATGTTCTTAGCGACAACATGAGGCAAAGTAAAAACATGCACTCCTCAGAAAGATGGGATTTTACAGCTCCAGCATTACTAAAATTAATAATCGATCACATAAACAGACAATAAATAACAAAATAAACTGCCAACCTTTCTTTGTAACTTAAACATACGATAGATCTTATGTCTAATAAAAATAGTTATTTCGGAATAGCAGAACGCAAGTAAAACCACCATCCGCATCCTACTTTCATTATATTGATGCCTTTATTTTCTAAGGAAAAAGCAGTATCCTTTTGATCCCTTGGTATATACTAACAAATTAAAACTTTGAAGATATCTAGAACTTCTAATATTACGGTTTCATTTGTTTCAACTGAATAATTGTCTCTAATAATAATTTAAAATTTTTTTTAATGAAAAATTTATTTGTAGTTAATTTCCTGATATTTAATAATGTTAATTTTTTAAAACCGATTTTATTCGGTTTTCATTACTTTATTGGGTTTCATCCGAACAATTTTATTGGTTAGTGTGAGAATTATATATTAAAAAAATGTAAAAGAAAAATTACTCGGAATATAATTTTCTTCCATTGCATAGAAGATTGAATGCTCCCTAAATGTTATGTTATACTATTCGGTAAATATGATCGTAAAGTTATATTTAGATCCTTTTTATTGAATAAATTTTGCAAATTCATCACTAAAGTGTTTAAATATTTAATTAAATCTATTTTCTGGGTCATAGACGAAAGTTGTAAGCGATATTCCATATTATTTTTTTATCGAAGTCTCCCGACATTACTGATAGCGCAGGAATGGAAAACTCTCATTAGTTGTCGAAATAGCGTAGCACTTAACAAGACAGATATTTCGGCCACTTTAGTCATTTAATTTATTCAGAATTTGAATATATATCCTATATCAGAGTAAAAAACACAGACAGGAAATAAGGTGATTCGTAAAATTTATTAAAAAATATACAGCAATAAACTCTAACAAGCATTTTAATTTTGAAACCAATAAATATTTAAATATTTATTTGTTGTGTATATATAAGTAAGAGAATAGGAAATTTTAAATCCTGTTACAGATGTAATTTATAATTTTTTTATATTAATTACCACAGATATAAAACAAAATTACAATCTGCGTGGAGTTCCGTATCTATATATTAAAAAAATAAAATTGTGAATCAGAAATCTTTCACATTGAAAATCATATTTAACTGGCTATAAACGCTTTTTGATTTCATAATATATTTTTACTGATGGTGTAATTATTCCGCTCGCAAAAGCCAAATATTTATAAGCGGCAATTAAGCCTAGAGTTTGCGTTCTAATTGCTATAAAAATTATTCTTTTTTATATTGTGAATCCAGGTTTTTAATTTTCTGTCAAAAATGTCATCAAAATGATATAAAAATATATGGTTTTTTTTGAAAAGTCTTTTATAAATTAATTTAGTATCACTCATTACAAAAAATTCAAATTTTTGACATATTTTTTCATTAAAAAATTCAACTTTATTCCAACAAATAAATATCGTTCTTTTTGAAATTTTGCCAATAATTGCGATTAATCAATAAGGTATCGATAAAAATTAGCTGTGTAATCATCATAGATAAACAAATTTAAATATTGTATTTCTATTGACAAAACTTTTTATTCAAAAATGTATATTGAAAAATAGTCCAGATTTTTATCATAGATAATAGTTTAAATTTCAGACGGGTTAATAATGCTATATATTATTTATGATCAATTCAACCTTCGGTTAAATATTAACAAAAAAAATAAATGCATAGCTAGACAAATAAAAATATCTCAGTTGAAGATTATATTTAATTAGCGTAGAAATTTTAAAAAAATACCATTATCCTGTATGAAGAAGATATAGAAATATCATACTCCCGGAAAATATCAAAAAAATTTGTGAAAAAATTACATGCAAAAATAGGAAATAAAACACAAATCACAGCCTTAGATTATTTATACTGATACCTTTATTATATTTTTGTCAATTTATACCAGTTTAAAAAATTTATAGCTTAATGGAAACATGTAGCATGTCTTAGAAGTGTTAAAATGATATCACTTTTTTGCAATTATTTACAACTTTAAAAATTGTGGATATCGAATATAAAAAAGGGAAAAATTAATTTATTTTGAAAAGCACCTAAACAAAAACAAAAAATCTGTTAAATAATGTATAAAAATATGAGCACAGTATCGGGATGAAACAATTATAACATAATTTCTGTTTTAAAAATGAAAATTTAATATAATGTTCTTGTAATAAACAAGTCATATAAATATTTATAAGAATTATTTTAAGTTCAAATATGATCATTGAAATATTTCAACTATTTTCTATATTTATGTTAAAACTTGTTAGAGAAGCATTTCCAAAATATTGAATTTAGTAAATGAAATATTAAAATAAACAATTTCGAAGTACTCACATGATAGTACTGGTATAGGAGATTACTCAAAATTTCATTATTCATATTGTCAAGTTTTTCGTACGGAATATTTTAAATCCTAATTTTTTATGATAACGAAATTTTAATATAGTGTCGTATCCACGACATGAAGATCGCAGCGAGCGGGCGGCGGAGCGAAAAACGTGCTAATTAA
>LDMZ01001460.1:0-22613 GCA_001455285.1 Sphaeromyxa zaharoni
ATTAGGTCCATCTATTTGCTGCGCTTGCAGAATCCTGCAGTTATAATCGACTTCGACAATATAATAAAAAAAATTGCTATAAATTAAGTACCAACATCTGCAACTTCATTGAGGCAAAATTATGATAGAAATTTATTTTAAATAAATTTGGCAGAAAGTAATTCGGTTAAGGGGCAAGATGATTGCACAGAAACACTCATATTGATGCCATTTCACTTGATTGACTAAAGGAATATGTAGAATAATATATAGGGAATTCGATGAGCCGCTAAACCTCATGATTTAAATACTCTACGAAACATATAGATTAGTTGACGGTGGTATACAAATATTACAGAATATCTCTTTGCCTTAATTGATTAAAAATTTTATTATAAAAGGCAAAAAGAGTCACCGCAGATTATGGGTCCATGTAAAATAATATAATTAAACGAAATAATTTTATTTAAAAATTAAGATGATTTATTCTGTTAGTATTTTCTGAACTTTTTAAATTTATGCTTGAATCTTTATTGATTTTCGTTGTAAAAAATCCAGCATTATTCACTTTAACTAAATAAATTATTAAAGATTTTCCCTAGGAATCAGATAATATATGGACATGTGTAAAATAATATTATTTTTAATAAAACGGTGTCCATGTCCGGAATTCCCTTTCGGGATAGGTAGGTTTCGTTCAAGGACATTTAAATAAAAAAAGTATGATTGGAAAAATAACAATGCACACTAAAGTTAAAAACTAAAAAAAGTCACGTGAAGGTCTCGGTCCCGTTCCCCTTCTCGGGTAGTCAGACGATGACAAACGGTAATTGAAGAATAATTTTTAAGGTAAACGACATTGTTACATGTATAAACCTGAAATAGAAATAATACAGCAGAAAATTTGTTTTAAAGCATAAAACCCGATGTATCTATGTGCTTATTAAAGAAAAATTTTATCAGCCAAACTCTACATTTAATGCCAATAAAGACAAGTATTTGAGTCGATGAAGAAAAAACCATTTATTAAATTTCGAATGACTCTGATAGTAAAGAATAATACAATTCTAAATAATTACAAGGAAGAATATTTGATTTATACGGGAGTATATATTGCACGTCATAAAGAAAATTAAGTAGTTGCCCAATTGACAAATCAAAATAACAATTAAATTCACATGTTCCTATAAAATGTAGATTTTGAATGCGGTCTTTATCTAGAAATTATATAATTACTTTTGTATGATTGATTGTGGTTGTCTTGTAACAATTTTAATATACAAGGAAAAAAATTTAATTAAAATTTTTTATTATTTTAAAGAAGGACAATTAGAAACAAGAACAATTTTCCGATTATTGAATAAACAATGTTTAATATATTCCATTTCTTTTCTGATTTCAACCATACTAAATTAATATAAAAATAAAATTTTCATCAAAATATTTTTTGGCTTAAAAGAACTATTTTTCAATTATGAAATCTCAAAACTTAAAAACAGTTCTTATTAACGTAAGAACAAATCTGTATAATTTATCTTAATCCTATAAATTAAGAACGGCTTTCACCTAATCCGATTCATTTTATAACATATTGATATTACTAATCAAGAAAGAAATTAAGGTACAGTCACTCATTTATTACTATATCTTTGGTTTTAATTAATTAAGTATTATTAAAAACGCAAAATTATGACAAAAACACCTTTATGCATAAATGTGGTCTGCTCCTCAAGAATATATTAATCATGGGTAATCAAAAAGAGCATATCTAGTTTATACTAAATTTTCACCCACTTGAACGCAGGCGCATAGATATATTACAAAGGATTCTCTCGGAATCTTTCTTTTTATTCTATTTTCCTTGACGTTCGTATAAATAGAAGTTGAATAATCACTTTTTATCAGAAGAATTGGTTACACAGATTTAGTTAAATATTAGAATGTTTACTGTTTCTGAAATCAAGGAACCCTCCGATTTTAAGAACTATGCTATGTTTAAAGCTTGGTGGGACATCATGCTAGATTACCTAGTAGCGGCCTCTGCCTTAAATGTTCTTTTGTTACTGACGAGGATCGCTACCGTCGCTACTGGTGGCCTGATATGTGCTCACCCAGTTCCCGACATGGCCTTCGGGTATGTGGAGAGCCTTTACGTTAACTCTAGATGTTGCAGTCATTCTCCCGCTTGGATTGTTATTTTCCATCCTTACTTAATGCTGTTCCTATGGATGTGTATCACTTTCATTCATGTTTGTTGGATTAAAGTTCCTGTCATACATACTAAGTTTGAAGCATTTTATGGGATCTTATACAATATTTTTACCACCCAGCCAAAGTTCTATAGAAGCCCACATTCGCTGCGAATGACGCAAGAGTTATCCTATAATGAGGCTAACCAAAAAGCAATCGATTTGATGCTTAATAAGCTTCTTTACCTAATGACTGAAAAGCCATTTTTACAAAAGTGTTATATCCTTCGACATGGCTTGGTGATATTCTTCTGCGTTGTTTCTCTTGCATATTCTATATTTGTAATTTCTTACCTTTCCAATTACCCCAGTTCTTTTAATTGTTACCTACCCCATGAACCTCCATTTGCCCGTGGATACCCGTTTGTCAATGACACGTCAACGCCCATACCTTGTCATCTCAATATTGGGCCTTTCATCTATGTGCTGATTCACGTGGATGCTCTAATCAGGTTTATGATGATTGGGCTTTCTGTAAAGGCCTTGATTTGGGCCCAAAAACAAGCTTCTAGAAGAGCATTACCAAAAATTAGAAGAGAGGTACCGCTGTCGACTTCTTCATTGAACCATACCAATTCAGGCTTAACTTTTGGAGATGATTCTACGAGAGCTGATGAGAGCATATTTGGATCTGCTACTGAATATCTTTCAGGTATGCCAAGCTTCCCTGACCTGCTTTTCTGTATTGAACTTCTTCGAAGAAATGTCCATGATGGACACCTCATGTATGAAGCAATTTGTACTTCAATAAAAAATTATATAAATAAACTTCGAGTTCAAAATTATAATAAAAAGGGGGAAACCGATAAACATGGTAAACAAAGGATAAATTCACAGCAAGATGACTCTAAAGGAAAGCTAGAAAAACAGCCAAAGTCTTATCAAGAGTGTGTGATATTCATTAGGTGGATATCAAGAGAACTAGGGTTGGAGGAGGTTCCAAATCTTATGGACAGCAATCATTTATTTGTATGTATTCAGTTTATCAAAGAATCAGTGGGAATGATCGATATGAAGCCCGAAACTTCGATGCGCCGAGAAATAGTTGACAACCTATATGCTCACCCGGAATTGTATAAAGCATTGATTGATGATGACAAAGACTTCCCAGACTACGAAACTCATTTAGAAAACCTTAAAAGTCCAGTGGTTTTTGGCAGTCAATATGTATTGATGGCTGCTGCTACTATGATTAACATTCGCTTGGTAATAATTCATTGTGAGTCGGCTAGTAAACTACCAGAAGTTTACAACCCTCTTCGAAGTAATTTGCTTGCAACTCAGAATTTGAGAGGTGGTGCGGGTCAAGAAGGTACATTTTCTCCAGTTACGGTTCCAACTCGATTTTTAACCTTTGTACGACCCCATTTTTACCATGCAACAGTAGATATGCCAGTTAATCCTGATTGGCCAGAAATAGTGCATAGAAGGGAGTTATACTCAAGTGATAGAAGATTCCGTGCGGATCTAAGAAGAAGCGCTATTCGTAATGTTATTGTTCAAGGAGATAAACCAAATTAGAATAGTGTAAACGAGTAAAGTATATTAGTAATTTTTTTATTGTTCCTGGTCTGAATCTGGTCCTGGAACCCATAATCCAGAATCAATACAACGTTTAAAATGGTAGTTTGCTTGTTCAACAGGCATTGAAGTCAAAACCTTCTTTAGAAGTTCGGTATCCTTTTTTTGAAAACAATCTTGCATTTCCTTTAAGTAGATTAAAATCGAAGTAAATAAGCAAGGACAGGGGGGAGAGCTTCAAATACTTCCTGGGGATCTAATCCACCAGGTCCCATGCGTTTTTCTTTCTCTTCCTTTGAACGTCAAACGTTTATTAGGAGATAAATACTTCTTCCATTTCTAAAATAGCCTCCTGGATTCTAGCCTCGGCTCGTTCTTTGACTCTTTCTTTGAACCCTTTCAACTCATCCTCAAACCCAGCTTGCAGTTGGGGATCTTTCTTTGCCATTCTATCTATAGTGCAGTGAAGCTAAGAGGTAAAACTTTGAAAAAAATTGACGGATCATATGTGATGCCGGAACTTTAGAGAAGGAAGCTAATTGTAATAAGTAATTGACAAGCATGGTTTGATGAGCCACTCGATCTAGCAGGGCAAATTTCTTAAATATGATTGAATGGAAGCGACAGATAAGCAACCTTCTCGACAGCCAGATCAATGCAATATATAGATAAATAATTTGCCGTTTCTTCACACGCTAAGTGGGGATGAGATACTAGGTATTCTTGAGTGTCAGCAAGGCTACTAAACATTGCTAAACTCATTATTTCAGATTGATATTTGTTTCTGAATTCATTCTTAGTGTCTTTAATATCCAAAGAAAGATTTTATACTAGATCCTTAACAGTATCCTTTGGTTTGTTTTCAACAGGCTCTTCTCTTGTAGAAATATTTTTTATCTATTTAATTTATAAAAAGTGGGAATGCTATTAAAAAAAGTAAAATATTTACTTGATCAATATTGAAAAGTTATCTAACATACTAAAATTTTTAGATATAGACTTTAAATGGTTTAAATGTACCTAATAATATATTGACACAGCTTCATAAGTTTTAAAACAAAAAATCAAATAATAAATAAAAATGGTACAAAATGTTTTCCTGATAAAAAAGGAATATTCATAATGTTATTATTCGAAATGCGATTATAAAGTTTTGACGTTTAAAAATTTACATTTTTAACTACTAACACATATGCTGCCAGTTATCTTTCTCTCTCTTTTAATAGATGAAAGTATTTCAAATAGGTAAGTATAAAAAATTTAAGGATTTCACTTGAAATTGTAATTTGTAAAAAGGCTATTTAGTCCAATGATAAATATTGTGTTAATGTAGAATAGTTTATAATCAAATACACTAAAAATACTTAAAATAAGACATTCCATTAAAAGAAATGGAATTAATCACAGCTGCAAAACTATATTTAGGATCTTAATAAACTATTTGATGTGATACAATGGCATAATTCAAGTTAAATATATTATTTCTTCATTTTTTAATCATTTCTCATCGAAAAATCGTATTTTCAGATTTATTTATTCTATAAGATATTGATATCATTTTTATATTGGTTAATATTTCAAAAATTACAAAAATACACAGCTCATGACAATTTATATTAAAAAAGCTTAAATTGGAAATAATTTCAAATAAACCGAAAATTTCTAATACAAACTTGATCGTACACAAACATTTTTATGTGATTTTGTTGCGTGTCCAAATAAGCCATAAACATGTATATTTTCTATGAAGAATTTGGTGAAAATTATGATTTAGGCATTATAATCATCATGAAGAACAAGAACAACTTAGTATACTTTAATTGTTCTATATTTTCAATACTATACAAAAGGGTATAGTTATGTATCAAAACAATACAGGTTAAAAAGTGCATAAATAAAAAAATCAACATATAAATAAAGATTTTAATATTTAGCAGTGAATGCATGTAATTTTGAATTTTAGCATATATGTGTATCAATGCACTTTACATCATATGTATCCTACATACTAAACAAAAACTGATAAAAATTTTTATTGAAACTTTTAAAACCTGAACTAAAAATTAAGACCACATTTATAAATGAATGTTTTGCATATAAAAAATGCAATCAAAATGGGTTTCGAAAAACGATTTAAAATAGAGTATTCAGATCATCACGACTAATTTTGCAAACAAAAGTAATAAACGTAAATTTGGGAAAAATAATAAATTTCATAATAAAAAAATTAAAGGTAATCTAAGTCAAATAATTAGATGCTTTCTATGAATCATTTAAGCTGGTTCTTCAGAAAATAGAGCTGTTTGATTGATAGGTAATTTTGAAACCTTTATTAAACTTGTAGTTAATCATGTATCTCACTATTTAAAAAATAAAAATATACATAAATATACCAAGAGTCATCTAGAAAATATTCAGACTATTAATGAATTGTTTTAAGTAGAAAAATCGACTGTTTAATAAGAATAATGAAATTTTCATCCGTCGCAACAACATTATCTTAACAAGTACCTTAGGTTCTAATACAAAATTAAAAAAAATTGATTATCATATTTAATAAATGTTTACGAATAAGGAATTAAACCTTATAACTTTATATTAGATATATCAGAGGGAACTAAATGATATATCTAATTTTTATATAGTATATATATATGGTATAGTAAGTTAAAAAGATAAATCATTTTAAATTTAAATTATGAAATTTTTAAAAAAAATTTGAAGTCACCTAATATATATATATATATATTTTAAACTTTAGCAAGTAACAATTATGGGGTAAAGCTGTAAATGGATGCATAAAATTAGTTTAGACTAGTCGGTAAACAGAGATTGTGGTGAATAGTATATCACACTATCAATTTAAATAAAATCATTAAATACAAAGAGTAATGAAAAAATAGGACGAAAATACAAGCACCAAGAAGTTCTAAGTTTTAAAAAATCAAAAGTTAAGAAAGTTTTAATGTACCGAACGAAAAATTTTAAATTACACACCCGTAAAATAAAATCAACTATTGTGTTTGTTGAAAAATACAATTAATCATATCAAAAGTAATAATAAAAACAGCTAAGCTAATGAAAACTAATATTTTTAGACTACATAAAACACAAATTTAAACTTTTCATTCTAGATTGATAGAAAATTGAGTAAATAAAATTTAATTAAAAATGTACCGTTCGATCAAAACCAGGATTGCTGATTGTATCGACATTCCATGGTTGACTCTAAAACTTTAGTTACAAATTTGTAACACAAACTTTCTTTTCCTTTTGTAAATCTATCTCTTCTTTTCGAATAGAAACGTCCTTAAAAACATGAATGCATAAAAAAGAATTTATCACATTTTCAAGTAATTGTTCGAGTGAACCTTTAAGCTTTAAAATTTCATCCGATGGTTTTCCTGCTTTTTCGGCTGCCTCCAAACTTTCTCTAGCTTGTCTCAAGTGTTCTATGTGTCTAACGAAGTAAAAATTGTTTTTTTAATCGATACGACATGCCCACTATGAGTACTAATCATATAAAATTTTTAGCATATATAACGAAAATGAAGATTAATGTTTTTAGGGCTTTGAGACAATAGCAGCCCTATACTCGAAACGTAGGCATAACAAACTTATTTTTATATATGGAAATATAGTTGTTATCAAAAATCATTTATTTTTAAAATCAAAAAGATGAACGAGGGTGAATTAGTAAAACAGAGAGATCACAAAAATTGAAATATGTAAACATTCCGTAGAAAAATCATGTTAAATTACATTTTCTTGAAACAAGAATCTTCAAAAGTTGCAACTTTAAAGGAACATGAAAAATTTGAAAAAAACAATATGTTTTTGATAAATAATGGGGTCTAATATTGTATTTAAACGATGATAATAGTCACAACGAAAGGAAAATTATAATTTTAATTGCAAAAAAATTTTGCAAGAAACGCTGATAGGTAACTCGATTTGAAGCACTTGCCCTATACAAAGAGTTTCATATTTGAATTATGCTTGCATTCATGTAAGAGGTAATATATATATAATTTTGAATTAAATTCCCTTAGATTTATATTATCGTTTTTTTTATATATACATAAATATTAGATTTTATTATTCAAAAAGTGGAAATGATTATTTAAATCTCCGTCAAAATAGCTGAAAAGTTCTAAAAAATAATATTTTTTGATAAAATAGATTCCAGAATATATTTCCAAATTTATAGAAACTGTTTTAAACCAGAATAAAAACAATTATTATATTATACCAATTAACATGTTACTAAAAGCAGTAAAAGGAAAATAGAAGATAAATTATATAATTCCTTTCGATCTGTATAGAAAAAATGATTTAATAGTTTTTATCTCAATAAAATTATAATAAATTTTTCTTAAAAATCATGAAATCATAATATAAAAAGTTTACATGAAACCTTCGGTAATATGATCGGATTGAGTTTGCAACAGATTTTTTTTAGGCTAAGGAAGAGAAAAGACAAAAAAAATTGTTCATAAATTTACTAAAATATCCTAAAATTATAGTAATTGGTAATACGATAATATTTTTGAGTATTCCATACTATCAATTTAATAATTATCAAATAAAGTATCATTCAACATTAGAGTTATTCGTTGATGGAAAATATCCAGACTACGTGGATTGCTATATTTTTTATAAAATGGAAATCCTGGTCAAGAAAGAACAAAAATCTTGATTAAAATAATACACAATAATAATTATTTTAAAAACTGTATCATTCACAATATTCGGATAATTACTAAAATTTTTAATTCTTTCATAAAAAATAATGAGATATACATCAATTTTAGTACTAAAAGGGTTAGTTGGCTAGATTAATAGGAATTTCTTTCATAAAGTAGGCTACTTTAGCTACTTTTGAAATGTCACTTAAATTCCCAGAGTTGATTAAAATTTATTATACAAAATATATGTATATCGTAGATTGATGAAAAAAAAATCCTAGCGATATATTTTTACCAACGATAATTTTCTAACTCAAATCATAATTAAAATATTAATTTTCAAATTGATAAAGCATATAAATTATGTTCACAGACAAAATTTTAACTTTTAGCATTATATTTTTTATATACATTTATGCATATATTTTAAAAGGATTCTAAAATTAACACATTATTATGGGTTACAAACCTAAACCAAATGTTGACTATTCTGGAAGAAAACAGAATATTCCTTTACCGACTAGAGAATTCTCGTTTCTATTGAGAGCTTTATTAGGGAGCAGTACCGAGGTAGGAATTACCGTGCTTCATGATGCTAAGAATTAGGGGTTAGACAAACTTGCTACTCTAAAAGCTTTTGATAAATTTTTCCCCTATTTGAAATAAAATTCAGTCAGGTCTTAATTATCAAAACATTTTGCCACTACAACGTGCAGCTTTTGACCTTATTCCAACTTTTTGGTGATTATTTAGGAATTTACGTAGAAAAATGCCGAGAAAATTTATTAGAAAACACATAAAAGTTTTCCTTAATTTATTTTAACTCATTTACTTAAAAAATGAAACATATATCTATTTGAGATGGATTTGTATTTTATATAAACTTAGAGAAATCACAACAAAATTAGAACTTCAATAACGGCATAATCTATTTGGAATCAACTATTTCTCGCTCGGATTTAAAAAAGTCGACAATCTAATACTCCTTAAATTTAAGTTCTAATAATAAAATTCTTATATATTCGAAAAAATCAATTTGTCAATTGAGTTTTAAGGATAAACCTTAACTACTGGTGAAAACCTATCATGTTTACCATTATAATGCAATATTTTTATTATTAAGCGTATCTTGGGTTTTCAGTAAGCACAACACGTAAGAGATTTTAAGAGAAGTTAAAGTAGCATACTTTTGTTATGTCTCAATCATTAGTTTTTTTAAAAAAACTTTAAATTTTTTTCCTGAAACTTTTTATCATCCATAATTTAACCTTGCTCCATGACAGGGTTATGAACTGAACTTGCATTATCTAACCCGTATAACTAGCATTCAATAATGATTACAAGAATTTATATATCCATAACGATTTCTTTAAATGCATGACAGAAAAAAAATTATTGGATTTTTAATAACACAAAAAACACAGGTAAAAATTTCATAAAAATATAACAATAATACTAATAGTATGCAAAATGGAGATATCGAAGCTTAGGCTTTGCATTAGTGTTTATAAACCGATATCACAATGGCTGTCGAATCCTACTAATTAGTGAAAAAATAAATTCAACATTATGAGAGCCACAAATAAATAAGCTATTAAATTATAAACCCATGTCACATTACATCCTTCAATATCACTTGTGGCCCATATGATACTTTCCTCTATATCTTGGCTTAAAAAAGGGAAATAAGAAATTTTTTATGAAATTTTCATTCTCCATACAGTAAAATAATCATGTTATAACTGTAAAAAAATTTGAAATGACCTAAAGGTGATTTTATTAATTGCACAAGAAAATGGTGATAAAATATCAATAAGATATCTTTAGCATTAATCAACCCAAAGAAAAACATGACGGTCTTCGAACCAAGAATGATCAAAAATCCTATCAACGCTGTTTATCAATAACTGAAGTTAGTTGCCTTTTGCAATATGGAAGAAATCATATAAGTAATATTATTACTAGAAACCCGGAGAAAATTATATTGTACTGTGCGATACTATGTAAAGCGATGAGCTTTTGTAGTGGATTAACCTTAATTTTCACGGTATTTTTGACCCAACCATGAAGATCATAAATTTAGCCATAGTATGCAATGTATGTAAATATTTTCTAGGAAATGATGCTTTACCACTAAAATTAATTTCACATTCAGCAAGGTATAAATGAAATAGGAAATTAAAAAGTTAATTATTTTAATGAATATCTTTATGTGATCAATTTTCTAGGTGAAAAGTATAGATCAGAGGCTCCCAAACCTTTCTTGACCATCAAACCCCGATCGTTAATAATCCTCCATGTAATATATATTTTCTATAAATTAAACTATTTTTGAGAACCCTTAACTCCCATCCACCGATAACTAGTGGTTCAATTTAACCCCGGTTAGGAACCATTCCATTTGATGATGGGAATTTTAGCTAGAAATGTGATAGAAAAATAATTGAAGTTTCCTTCAAATAATATAGGAAACAAATAATTAAAGTATGATAATAAAACTATTATTTTATAAAGGCGAAAATAAAAATTTATAAGCGATAAAGCAGATATTAAAAACCACTGTGTTTTCCACCTTAAAGGTTTATAACTTAATCCCAAAAGATGAAAGATGGTTATTATTGTTTAACAATAATGATTCATACTAATTTTTCAAATAATTTCTTAAGGCAAATTTAGAAAAATACCAGGGAAAAGATAAACTTGTGAACTTTTTCATTTTGTGATAGATTTGTTGGAAAGATAAGTCACTACAGGCTGAATGAAAAAATTAGAAAAAACATTCAGTCATTTTTTGATAACTGAACGCATTTTGAAATATTGGTATTGTTCTAGCTCTTTATTTTTAAATATTAAAAAAACACCATTTTTTTGGTGTTAAGGTGGGGAATTAAAAAATTAAACCTATGAAAAAAACAGCTATTTTTCTCACATGATATCAAATATGCAGACATAAATCGAGCATACCATTTTCAATGTAACAGCAACACTTAAGTATATTTTGTGATTCTACTAGTCAAAAGAAGAACTCAAACGCAAATTATCACTATTATTATTACATTCAATTTAACATATTAAAAGAAAAAAAAATATTTAAATGGTGCTAAATCATCGTTTTTTACATAAAAACGGTATATAAGATATTCATAGAGGCAGATCTTATAAAATTTTTTTTTTAAAAAACAGACTCTGATTTTTTAATTTCAAATTGTTTAACTTTTTCGTCGAATTCTTGCATCCTTTGGATTCTCGCTTGGTGACGCCATCTGAACAAACTCGGCGTATCAATATTGGGATGAGTATCATCCTCATCATCACTTACCTAAATAATTAACACACATAAATTTTATGACTGTTTAACATACCTCTATTTTATCCCAAGCACTGTAATCAACCATTAAATCCAATTTGTAGCAGACTTGACGACACTTAACGAAAGCTTATTATACATTCTTTTGAAGTCCAATTTTTTGCTCGGATTTCTATATATTTTTAATGGCCCTTAGGCTTTTGTGTTCATGTCTGGATTGTAGGCCACGTTATAAGCTATTGGTTGATAATATATTTTTAAATGGAGATATGTCCAACGCCAAGAGCAATACTGATAAACTTGTTTTTTACGTGATGTCTGCTCCAGAAAAACTAGACCGAATAGCTCGAAGGGTTTATGAAAACGCCGTTTACTTCATGAAGTACAAAAAACAAGAGTAAGCAGTCAATCCTTTAATTTTTATCACGCAAAGTCTTGTTCTATTGGCTTGTGAAGTTATGGACAAGTTGTTAGATTCATGTAGAGCTTCCTTTCTGAACCTTATAGTAGCTCATTATCTTAAAATGCTTCTAAAGATGCTACGATACAAAGATTTCGATGTGCAAATGGCAGCTGCAAAGTCTGTATTTAACAAATAAACTTTAGATATAATACCTAGTTCTTTAAATTTACTAAAATTGAAGAGGAAACACCGGGATATTATGTATTGATGGACGAATTTCTGAATTGTTTTTCTGATATGTGCTACGCATCCTTCGGGGATTCAACAAAAGTCATCCAGTTTGTCTTTTCTATTTTTATTTCTACTTTATAATTAGAATCAATTTAGCAGGAGTTGTTTGTGTTCAAGGAGTCATACAAAAAAGCATTGGTGTCAGTTCTATCGATGTAATATTAATATTTCTATTTTAATTTTATCCGATTATCATCATAATCGCCATTAAGCGTGAATCATTATTTTTTCATTAAAATTATTTATTCCATTGTTCATTTTGGTATTTTTTTGGATTTTATATATATTTATCTGAATTCTTAATTGGAAAATTTGACTTGTTATATTTGTGAGGATTCGTTTCAACCTGTGACTAATCAAAAGCTCCATATAAAATAAGGGCTTTAAGTTGTTATAATTTTTTTTAAAGTAATAAATAAATCATTTTTAGCAAATACATATTAGTTTTGACTATACTGGTATATATTCAATATATGTGATAGTCAGTATTGATAATATTTGCAAACATTTGTTTATTTTAGGCATTGAATATCTAGTGTAATTTTGCAATTCATATTTTTAGATAAAATGATAATTTAATATTATAATTTTTATTAAATATTTTTAACAATTTTTTTTGCTTTATCAGTAATTATGTATTGTTTTACTATTCTTTAAAGGATATATTTTTAATATTTCAGCTTGAATTAAAAAAAATATAATTGTTAATGTTTTAATAACGCTATTTTGAAATTTATTTTTTATTCTGAATGGTGTGGGGCTAAACTACGACAGATTAATTAGTTTTATTACCTTCATCTCCAGATACGAAAAATTTCACAGACCAATATTACACCAAAAATTTGAATATTGGACCACATAGGAATAAAATATAATATATTGGGGCTTAACAAATTTACGATTAAACAGTGCAAAAAATATTGAAATTTGAGTAGAAGTTAAAGTATAGTGTTGCAATGAACATGTTAAAGCTTCCTAATTAGAATTAAAGCATATTTATTTGAGATTTTTGAGTACTTTTTTCGATAATGGTATGTAAGAAGTTATTTGAATAAATGAAAATGAATTAGTATCGCGTTATTAAACATAATCCTGCTGCCTTTTTTGTATTCATCCTGATGCTATCGATAATATACATGTCGGATGTTTATATTTAATAAATTATTATATTTCCTGGATTTTGTTATTTAAAATTTAAACACGAATATGTTAAATCTACCATTTAGTTTAGGCACCGTTTAAGGCAAACTGTCACAATAAATGGTTTAAAGAAATCTTGAGTGCGACCCTACTTACATAATAAGTTTTCATAAAAGTAAGTTTAATATTTTCTGAAATTTAAATATTTTTACTTCATCCTTCCAATTATTTTTACTCGCATCCGTCTGACAGAAATTGTATTAATTCAGGCCTAATAATCCGTTCGAGAAAATATTTTAATTTTAATCTGGCAGTTAACAAGTAGATTGTTATACTGTAAATTTTTTTGTTTGTACTTGAAAAAATTAAAATATTTAGCAAATTATAAAAAGAACTAGTTAAATCTTTAAAAAATACTAATTGACACTTCAGGTAGGATTTTTGGGATTTGAAATATACGAGGAACAAAGAAATATGACGGTTTCGCAGCGTAAAATATCTTCTCGAAATTGAAAGATAGTGTTCTGCCTATACTCTGATCTGTACGATTAATAAACGACAAAATAATTTGGAATCCAGTTTTGAATTGTATGTAGTTTAATAACCCCGTTTCTTCATTTTTAATATAAACATTTTTTTAAAAATAATCAGGGTGAATATGAGTAAATTTAACATACTTGCGATTCTGTGTTTTCAAAAGCCTAATCAAACACCAGTATGTGTGGGTTGTAACCAATTAAACATCCTTATATTCCTTTCAAATATTTATTGTCACAAATTATATTAAAAACACCTAATCCAAACTAATTTATTTACTTTGCTGCAAATTAAATTTTGAAACAAAAGGTTTTGTATAAATTTTTTTATGCTTGTGACAAATATAATTAAACGAGATAAACCAACTTTTATAAAAATTTTTTGATTTTTTTGTGCATTTTCTGGATGGTTTTTTTCTGTTTGTTCTAGTTAACTGACAGCAGTTAAAATACACTTTTAATCCAGATTATATTTAAACTGCTTTAAATGTGCAACTTTATTGAAGCTGAAAAGATAAATGATAGGAAAAACAAAGAAAATTTTTTTCATTAGATTAAAAATTATCTGTTTGTAAATTATGCTGGCTTTTTTTTCTTAGCTATGGAGGAAAAAACCTTTACCTGCTTCTTATGTTTTTGGAGGCGGTTCAGAAAGATGAATCTTACCTCCAGTCCGCTTTCGCGTCAGGTTAGGCGCCATCCAGAGCTTCCCAGCGCTCATGGCTGGCAGTGTAGGATTTTCACCTACTAAAACAACCCCCATTATCTACCCCTATACTAGGGCTACGGTACCTTATCAGACCTTCGTTCTCGAAGCTATGCTGGCTAAATTAATATTTAATTAATTGGTGTCTACGAAAACATATTACAAAGAATTTTTTCTTTGATTGATATTTCTTCTTAGGTATTTTACATCATGCTAAGAGTCATTAGGGTTTTTTATTTTTTAATTATCTTAATATTATGATTTTAAAATTAGTTAAAATTATTCAAATCATAAAATGAGATTTTGGAAAATTGTAAATTTAACTTGATTCATTTTTAAATAACAATTTGAACGTAAAGACGTGAATGTAAAAGTTTCCAAACGAAGAAATGAAGCATTTATGATCTAAAATACAAATATAACTCAATCAAAAACAAAAATACTGCTGTATTTTTTTGGATAGTACATCGAACAAAATATATAAAAAATATAAAAATTCAATAAATCGTTTAATTCTAAAATTTTTGGAGTGAATCTTTTAACAAAACGAATTAACATTAAATTTAGGTTTAAAAATTTATTGATAATAATTTATTTAAAGATATATTATGGAAAAACTAAAAAAATATACATTAAATTTTTTTTCATAACAAGTAAAGATAAATTTTTCAACAAATTGCTCTTTTAATTCTTTTGCAGTATCTCTCTAACTTACAATGCTTAATTTTACATATAATTTTAAAAAAATATAAAATTTAAATAGCTCATTCTTCAAAACGGGGTTTCGTGTATCTTACATATTTATATTTTCCTCTAAATTCATGTATACATCTTTATCTATGCAGTTATTAATTTGATAAATTTCTTCGTAACTTAAACAATGTACCATCCAATGTGTTGAAACAAATGGCTACATTATATGTATATATTCGTTTATTATTGACGTTTTAATAACTTCTACTAGTTATGGATGAAAATGCTGAATCAAATTGCAATAGTAATGCAACTAAAATTAATAATTATGAACAGTATCCTTGACCGTGTCTTCCTTTACAATTTTTTTAATTTGAGATCATGGTTCTATTGACTGATGCGAATATTTATGTAATCAAAAGTTTAAATAGCTATTTTAAATTAGCTAGGCTTAAACAGTATAAAAAATGTAATGTATATATTATAAATCATTAATAAGTTTTAAAATAACATTGATTCATTTAATTGGCTATTGCATATTCATCTAAAATATTTTTTATTTTTTAGAGTAATATCAAATTTTTTACATTGTGGTTTAGTAATTAAAATATATTTTTATGCAATCGTTAAGACAAATTTTTTATTATAAAAATAGAAATTTATATGATATTTTATGTCATAGATATGATAAAAATGATCTTTTCGAATTATGCCATATACCAGCAATTGACTAACGTTAAAAAAATTTTAAAAATATCTTTTAATTGAATTTGGTAATTTCAAGAATAAATATTTCTATTTTGTAATCACAGAAACTTATTTATTATTGAATCTTTAGTTATCAAATCGTTAAATATTTATTTTAAATTTAGGTTTTATGCGATTTCAAAAGATTTAATTACAGAAAGAGCAATTAATTATTTTTTTATTTAAAAAATTAGAAATTACTTTTATCTAAAATAAAAATAGGGTTAAAATTCAATTTTATTTATTTTATCGAGGGACACTACGCTTCAGCTGAGAAATTCAAATTTTTGTCGACCCTATAACCCCATTTAAGGGTATGTATCAAAATCGCTTACGTTCAAGATATTCAATACTTGATAACTTTAATATAGCAATATAATTTTTTACAGTATGCAATCCCCCATCAGCGGATATTGATTTTATAATCTTCCCTAACCGTTAAATATTTCTCAGTAACATGCTAACCTCGATCCTTCATTTCTCCCTTTTATTTATTTCCTTTAGACTAACTGACGCAACAACCATGATGTGCAAAATTTTTAACAGCATTCTTAGTCGTCCGATTATTTAAAATGATTATTTGATTAAAAATTATTTTTCTAATGATTAATGATGTACATTTTTGGTGTTTACGCTTCATGATGCTACCAAGACTTCATGTATTGTTACTTAAAAGAAACCTAAATACTATTAAATTTATATGGTTCGTTTAACTCAGTTTTCAAATTTAATTGAGTCATCTACGTGAACATACAAAACTCCTTCAAAAAAGACAACAAGACTAGTTCTGAATAGATATATTTTTAAAAAAGTTACAAAAAGTAATCTAACCAGATCCGAAAAAAATATCTCACCTCTTTCTGAGGTACCTAAACCGCTGTAATACAGTAGTTAAGCTTCCCCATCTATCAGTAATACACAATTAACCTCATGGTATGGTAAAGTCAATTTAATTAATTTGATTATTATTATATTAGAACATAAAGTCCTGACTGGAATATATTTTGGGAGCATATTTCAGCACTTTTATATAATAATAAGTTTTTTAATGGGCACGAAATTTTTGGATTCGCGAATAACTAAAAAACTTATCTTTCTAGACTAATGGACATACTGTATTCTCATAAAATTTATTCATATTGGAATGCTGATAGGATGATTTATTTTTTTCATTGATCTAACCCAGGATTTCGAAGAACTAGAAAGGTTACGTGATGCTGGATCATAGACTATAATGACACTTAAAAACTAGCTCTAACGTACCGTTGAGATAAATTAATGTTTCTACCGTTTCTGTAAACTTCCGACATACATTATGCTTATCCATAATACAAAATGGTTATGAATACAGCCTACAAGGTGGCTCTGTATCTAAAATTTTATATTTTTACTTATTCTATATGATGCAAATTCCACATTTTATGCAATCTTTTAACGATGTGATCGGACATCAACTATTTAGTCTGCATCATCCACAAATATACACATAGGCAGAGTAATAAGAGATTGATTATGGCGGTATTCCAAATTTTATTATTGAAAAATCATTCCATCTAATCCAGAATCCAATATCATTGATGTAAAGGAATTGAAACATTTCATTTGATACAAAATACGTTATTTTTAATATATTTTCGGATGTTGGGATTTGATGATCCAGGCATGTAAGCAAACACAATACAGTTTAAGAGTATTATATTTCCGTATGTTTGTCATTGCTTGACTTTTCGAAGTAATAACTATAATAATGAAACATTTTACTGTGGAAAAAAATAAATATTGCAAGTTGATACAGCCTAAAATGTCTAATGGTTGCTATAATCTGCAACGAAAATACTATATTATAGAGTATGCCATGAGTTACAAGTAAAACAGGTATTTAATATTGGTTAGCCCTCAAATAATGGGCAGAATATTAGAAAATCCAAAACTAGAGCAGATTAAATTTAGTTCCGTGTTTTATAAGTTAAGTGTAAGCATGTATAATATTCTTAATCAAACTTTAAACATACATTTTCTTGTAACGAGTACCCCATGACCATTTACAAAGGTATTTTTGGAACGGATCTTCTTAAGTTTTCGTTCCTCTGTGCCTGTAGTATTTCTACTGAAGCATTTATCATCAAAAAAGATGATAAATTGGTGAATAAATAATCAAATATTTCTAAGATAAAAATTGCTAAAATGTATATAATTGCTGAAGTTACTAAAAATAATAAACATGTTAAATTATGTAGACTGTTATAATAAATTTACTATTATTTGAATGTTACATACTCAAATCAATAACCGACAAAAGACCCAATATCATAATTTTGTGGTGCTCATCTGACTGCCACTAATAACTTTAAGATGAAAAATTGTTCAATAAAACTTCATTGTTGTTATTATTTTTTCAAGATATCTTGTAGTATTTAGAAAAAATGGGGAATGGGTTTGTAATTTTCAATGCTTAGAAATTTTCTATGTATGTATATTAACTTTAAACTACAGAATTTCCAATAATACAGGGATATTTTATATCTAGCTACCATGATTCTTGAAAATCGAACGTTTTTTGTACCCAATCCATGTAATAGTTCAAATATAAAGCTTTAATAACTAAGCTTCTTCAGTGTTTGTGAGTGCAAGATCTGTTATTAATAAGAGGTTATCATTAGAAAAAATATATTTTTCAATCGTAACTTATATAAATGATAGAATATTATATCTATCAAGTCATCTACCTTTTAAAGCTGTGGTGATACTCCTTAGTTTAAAAAACTGTTTTTTATCAAACTCTTATATTTATTTTCTACTTCTAAAAATGCTCATTTTGTAGTGCTGTCTTAACATTGTCATATGATGTTTTAAGTTCTGATTAATGAGAGTTACCTCATATTTCTCATAGTTTTAATTTTTTCGTGATTAATAATGTCCATTGTTGATTTATTTTGTCAAGGATGGTGATTTAGCCTTCCAGTCTTCTTTTTTTGCGCCAACAGTTTAATTATTTTTTGTTGCAATAAATAAATTTTTGACATGATTTTGCCTATATTAACATGAAGCATATATTTTCACCTACGTAAAAATTTTTTCAACTCATCCAGTTCTTAAGCAATTTTATCGAACACTTTTTTGTATATGCTTAGAATAGTGTCTGGGTACCTAGCAGGTTGAGTCTGATAATTCCTGCGTTGTTTGAAAATCTTAAATTTTCAGATGATAAATGTGAAAATTCCGACATTCCATTGCAGTATTCATATTTTTCTTGTATATTCTTTTTTAAGAAACTACAAAAAAAATATTCCGAGTCATGGCAAAAAGGAAGATATAGCATCTGATGTCTCAAAACATGATACGGAAGGCAATGAAATTGACCTTAACATTTTCCGTGCTGCAACAGATCCTTGGATATGTCCAACGTTTCTTGTAGCTAGAAGTAATTTCCAAGAGCTTTTGCACAAAACATCATTTTCGACGGCTAAACTGGTTGTAACTACAATATTTTCGTATGCTTTTGTTTTTGGTGAATTATTTTTGAAAAGGTACTGGTCTGATAATTCTTATTGGGAGTATTCAGAAGCATCCCAGAACATGCTTTCTATTATATGTAGTTCCATTCCAGTTTGCCAGTCAAATTTTTTTCATTTATTTAGCCACAACTTGAACACGTTCCCATCCAATCGTTGGTTGATTTTATCCACAAATGTCAAAAGTTTGCGATAGCTACAAATATGATTAATCTTGTTCCTTCACTCTTTACAAAAACTAAAGGATCCATTGTTGGTTATCATTTATTTACGTTTAGTATACTACATGTAGGTCCCGTGTACATTGAAGTTTTCAGTACCCTTTTAACCATTTTAAAAGAATTTGGTGGTCGCTCAGTAAAATCGGTAATTTTTATTCACTACAGGATATAAAATAATGATATAGGAAACTGAATCCATATTTATTAATACTTCTCTTGATGTTTTGGTTAAAGTTTTTTCTGATTTCCCGATATATCAGAAAACCGAAAGTATTTACATTAATTTATCAAAAATATTTCCATTTTCCTACCTCAAAGCGTCCCTCGAGGAATGCTTTATGTCTGAAAATCCTCTCTCAATAACATCTCATTTCTCAGACTGGTAGTTTTATTTATTCACCTTGTAAAGTTGACAAATAGGGACCAATTAGATTTTTCTTCTGTGCTTTTACTGTTCCAATCGCTTCTAAGTGTTCCATTAAACACAAACAAATTTTTATTATTCAATAGATTTGTGGTGAATACAATGCTCAATCCATATCTACGGTCCTTCAACTAACATTCATTTATCATCTTGTATCCACGCTTTTGATTACGCTACCAGGTTTTTTCATTTACTTCTCTTTGAAAATTTTAGATATTAAACTTATTAGTTTAAAAATTATCTGCGAGCTTTTTGATCAGAGCAGTGTTAGAGGATTTATTATTAATTATTTGTTTAAAATATTTTGCCTAAGTTCATTTTTTTAGAAAAATGGGAAGTTTTGATTCGATTGATCTAAGTAAAAATGAAAAATTATTTCAAACAGAAATTGAGAAGAAAGTTTACTAAACTGATTCCTTTTAAATTTTATTACTAGTTATTGGTTATAGTGCGATTCGTATTACTAGCTTCTTTGAATGAATTTGGTTCAAAAACTGAATATGTAAAACATCTTATACTATTTGTATGTACAATTCTAATTGAAATACCTAATGTTTCTTGTATATTTGGAGTCTTAAAATTGTTGTTAAAAATAAAAGTATTTTCTTCTAGTCTTTGATAATTTCTTAGGATAAAACTATTGATTTTAAAGAGTCAGCTGTAACCTTAGAAAATTTTTCTTCATTCCAGGCTTTTATTTTGTCGATTGTAAGGATTATATCCTTCTTAACGGAAATCAATGAACTTGATGATATTTGCAAAGATATAGGAGAACTGTCAGTTGAAAATGCTCTAAAAAATAATTCTCCCGAGATATTTATGTCTGATAATATAGAAAACAATCTCTCGATATCACTTATCACGGATAAAAAATTTAAACTCGATCTCAACAAAGTAAAAGATATTTTAGAGCAAAGTGGGTTGAATGATCCTTCTTCCTTTGTCCTGGATGTTTCTACTAAAGTAATGCGTACTAGTGGTATTCTTGTTCTGGTTGTTTTATAAAATACAAAGGCTTATTTCCACAATCAACAGCCCCGCTTCCACAAGATATTGATAACCTTGTCGATGTAATTATTCTTGTCTTACATTTTAATTTTTCTAGCGTAACAGCACCCAATCATCTAGCAACATTAATGGAAAAGCCTCGTTTACAATTGAAAGTTAATTTAAATCTATTCACCAAGAATTTTAGGCTCTCCTTGTTCCAAAATGAGTCATGAGCTTACTCATCGGCGAAGTAGTTCTGCTTATGAAATTTTGAAATTACATGAAAAGGAATTACCGAAACCTTTGTTTATTGCATTTTGTATTTTTTTATTTGCAAAGGTCATCACTGTCGATTGAGAAAGATTTAAATGATGAAAATGACAATGCGTTAAAGTTTAAGGATGAATACATCACGTAGTATATGTAGGACTCTTAGTATTAGTATCATAGTTTAGTTTAAGTAGTTCTTAGAAATTTATTGTGTAATATACTGACACAGGCTAATTTCAACTCAAAAACTCTTTTATTGCAAATAAACATTCTTTAGAGAAATTAATAACTTATCTAGGAATAATTACTTTCTTGAATTAATAATATCGGTAAATAAATCACTAAAAATATGATTTTAATGCACTCATTTATTAAAATGCTGATTAAAACAGCTATTCGGTAGCGGATTTTGCTTCAATATTAAAAGTACGCTTTATATTTTTCTTTTGATCTAATGTGATCTTTGGAACCGTGTTTCATTTTATATTACTGTATATTTTTATGTATATACCTAATAAATTTAGAAATATCATAAGGATAATCTGATTACAACAAATTGTGACTATTCGCAATTTTTGCAACTAACATTCTTTTTTCTTGTGGTAAAGTTTGGTTAATCGAAGTTTAACTGTTCTTAAGAATTCCTTCATAATATAGTTTAATCAATAATACATTACTTGAATAAGGCATTCCAGGCCTGTATAAAATATTCGCTTAAAAAATTGTATGTAGCAGTGTGCGTACCCTCGAGGAGGCTGACCGGTTTTAATAAAATTTGAAAACAATGACATGGTATCGATAATTTTTTGACAATAATAGTAGTAGTATTAACTATGTTAGAGTTTTTACGACCGCCGCAGCGTGGTTTACTTCTTATAGGGTTTCCCGTTCAATAACGACACTTTTGCAACCAATAACGACATTTTGCAACCAATA